>CM052455.1:5560744-5578713 GCA_028533085.1 Varecia variegata
ACTGTCTGTTTTAAAAAAATAAGATATGCAGATAAATTATTGGAGCTTAGTGGCTGAAGTGGGCTCTATAATCAAACTGTCCTGGATTTCCCATTTCCTGTGAAAACTTAGGTAAATGGTTTAATTTCTCAAAGTTTGTTTCTTCTGTAAAATGGGAGATAAGGTAGTAGTTTCTGAGTGAGAGGAAAGTGTGAATACAAATAAAACATCTAAGTGTTCTGTGTATGTTAACTGTCACCACAGGTTGTAATCATGTTTGGGGTCCCAGTGGAGACATGTACAGTAGAAGGAGCAAAGGGGAAGGGTTAAGTGGTTCTCCTTGGTAGTCCAGGAGATAATACATGGGGCAAGACTTGAGGGACGAGGAGGAGTTTGATGCAGAGAGGAGCCATAAAAGGAGACGACTAGGCAGCATGTATAAAGGCAGGGAGGTGCATGTGAGCAACATTTGGGAGAATAAAGGATGGAAGGAGGCCAGACATGGAAACAAAGACATATATGTCACCCTGGGGATGCTTTGAATAATTTTGAGTAGTTAAGTCATAAACAGATTGGCATTTATAAAATATCACTCTGGTGGCAGGGTGGAGAATGGTTTGAATAAAATTAAAATTAGCTTCTGGGTGATCAAAAAAATCTCTAAACTGAAACAGAGGTAGTGGGAATGGAAAGAGACAGATATGGGGAATATTTAGGATTGAGAATCGATAAGACTTGCCGTTTTGATCAGATATGGAGAAGTGGAGTGGATGATTTCTTTGGGTTTCTGATTTGCATCTCTGAGATACTCTGAGTCAGAACACCAAAAAGGGAACAGGTTTCAGGCAAGATAGTTCTGTTTTTGACATCTAGAATTTGTGATTCTTCGGGACATCATGGTGGCAATTCCTAGAGGGCAAGGGAGCTGATATTGCTGGCATAGACCATAGGTCATATGCTAAAAGATAAGCAAATAATTATAATAAATTAAGAGACCGTTGATGAACCAAAAGGTTGAAATTCTTAAGGATGGTGGAGAATGAACAGGTGTAGTGAGAATACAGAGAGGATGAATTCATTGGAGGTTGTGGCCAGAGGAAAAGAATATTGGTGTTTTAGACTTCAGAGGTGGGGTGTTCTACTGATTTCAAAGTCCATCCCATGGTGGAGGGGAATGCCCTTCATTGGTAGTATTGAGAAGCTCAAGGTGTTGGCTGGGATTTAATTCCCCATACAGGATTGTGGATGATTTGGTATTAAGAAGCAGACGCAGGGCCACGTGATAAAGTCCTTGGCGAGTGAAGACTGTATCAAGGAAGTCTGTAGATGTCCATGATGAGGAGGGATGAATGATAACACCACTGGATGATACCAGCTTCAAAGGTAGAGAAGGTTTTGCACAGGGTGGACTTGGAATTTTGTCTAGATGATTATGGAGGGCTGGATTGTAAGGCCATATTGTATAACATGAGAAGGAATCAGGAAAATCACCTTTCAGGTTCGGTCATCACTTGCTTGGATGATCACATGGGGCCTTTCTTCACCTTGGGTTTACCAGTTACTGATCTCCAGTCCGGTTTCCTCAATCTAGTTCAGTGGTTTTCAGATCAGAGTCGTATTGCCCTCGGGGGGACATTTGGCAATGACTGAAGACATTTTTGATTGCCACGTTGGGGGACGGGTGCAGCTGGTATCTGGTGGGTAGAGGCCAAGGGCACTGCCAGGCATTCTACCATGCACATGACATCTCCCGCTTTCCTCCAGCAGTTATCCAATACAAGATGTCAGCAGTGCCAAGGTTGAGGAACCCGGTGATATACGTACATCCGATCATATCATTTTTCTACCTAAAACCTTTAATGGTTTCTCTGTCAGAATAAAGTCCAAATTCTTTGGACCTCCATGGTCTTCCTCCTACCTTTCAACACTTTCCTACTTCTGCAGCTCATGACTCACTCCCTTTCTGCTCCTCCAAATGCTTACCATGCTGAAGTGTTAGCAACCGCGCTTTCGCTCACCTCCGGGGCTCTGTGGGCACTGCCACTTCTGCTCCCAACTGTTATTTCCTGGTTACGTTCTACTTTGTCATAGGATGCTGTTCAGAATTAGAAGCCATTGTCTCTCAGACACCTTCTTTAACCATCTAAGTCTATATTTTTCTCTCTCGAAGTACCTACTGCATGGATGTCCTTTCTGACATGTCATGCCTGAATGCGAATTAAATTTTGTGTGAAGGTGTCCCTTTGAGCAAATCCATTTGGGTGTAATGCTGTGTCCCTGTGTTCACCTGACAGGTCTCCCAGAGTGGTTAGGAGTGGGTGGGCTCTGGTCCTAGACTGGGTTCTAATCCCATCTCCTCCACCTACTTAAGAGGTTAGGACATTTACCCAAGGTCATGTCAAAATTTTTCACGTGTAATATATAACGTCTACCTTTAGGTGTGTTTTGAAGATTAAGTGGGATTAATTTATAAAGCATTTAGCACAATGTCTGGCACATCGTGTCAGGTAATTATTAGTAATTACTGTTTTTAATGATTGTCTTTCAAGTTCTTGTCATAGAACCTGACATAGCCGTTCAATAAATATTAACATACCTTGATTTTGTGAAGAGAGAACTGTAAGGGAAGTCCTGGTGGCTGAGGAGAGGAGCACCTGGAGAATATATTAAGTGAGTTGTTTTGAACAATCAAGGGATACCTATGAGTAGCTGGGACTACAGGTGTGCACCAGCACATTAGGCTTGTTTAAGCTATATGTATTTTTAAGCATACTTTGAGAGTGTCATGTTTAAGCATATTTTGAGATTATTTTATATTTCTGATCATATCTATGATTTAGTAAATTTCTAATATGTGTGTGTTTTATTTCAGAAGGCAAAACAGGTGATTTTTTCCCTCCCATTATGCTCAACTCGAGTATTGTTGCAAAAGTCGTAATGGTAATTATTCTTACTTCCCTTGCCATGAAGATTTCTGGTAACTATGGCTACCAGTCAATACTTTTCTGGCTTTTAGAATGTTCACTAACCATAAAGTTAATGGAAGCTTAGAAAGATGAATTTTTTTAAAAAAACACATTTGTGGCAGTCACACTTTTTAAGGCAATGACATACTTTCTTCTTGATGATTTGTTTTTCCTCACTTAAAAGGATTATGCCGTCTTAGATACCCATTTTGGCTTTCACAACCGGTGATTTTTATCAGCCGTTTGGCAAGCAGTGTTGGGTGACTCAGAACTCATTTTGAATTTGTGTGATGGACTTTTATTAAAACGAGTGACTCAGCCCAACTTGTCTGTCATGATTTTCTTTTTGTATACTGCTCTTGCGTATGCATTGAATATTAACGAGTTCTGTTGATGTGACTTGTATTTCTTGTGACCTCTCCCTCATCTCAAGAGCCAGGAGAAGGATGGAATTGGGAATCTAGGTCAAAGTGAAGGTACCTTCCAATGAGGAAACATCATCCCATTTAGGAGCTTAGAGGGCTTTTTTTTTTTCAATTTTTACTGGATTTTGGAAATCTGAACAAAAATTTATTCTCTTTTTGTTATCTGTATTTTCTAGATCAGCGGTTGGCAAGGTTTTCCTATAAAGGGCCAGATAGGAAATATTTTAGGCTTTAGTAAATGTTTTACAGTGACTGTCACAACCACTCAATTCTGCTGTTGTACAGCAGAAGCAGCCACGGACAGTATGCAATGGATAAGCATGGCTATGTTTCCTAAGAAAACTTACTTACAAAGGAGGCAGCTGGCCAGTTTGGGCTTGCAGGCTGCAGTTGACCCCTAGTCTATACTCAGGTAACATACAGAAGGTGAATTTATTCTGAGAGTTTCACTTTTCTTTCTGTCTCCAACCATGTGTAGTCACCAGCCTGTCCCACAATATTTATGGAATTTTTCTATGAAAAATGTACTGTCAAAAGTGGCTAGTGGGTGGACAGACACGGTGGCACAGTATTTAATGGGAGGTGATAGAAGAGTTTTGGGTGGTCAGTGTGCCTGGAGGCTAGAGTCACAGTGGGGAGGGACAGGAGCAGAAGTGGTATCTTAAGAAATGATGCTGGATGGTACCCAGGGCCATTTGTGAAGCTTCTGGAAAAAAGGTTTAGGAATTGGACCTTAAACCTGAGAGCAGTAGGAAGCCACTGGAGGGTATTAGGTGGAGGAGTATGATTGATCAGATTCCTGTTTTTATTTAATAGAGAGAGCATTGTGGGCTGGGCACGGTGGCTCACGCCTGTAATCCTAGCACTCTGGGAGGCTGAGGCGGGAGGATCACTTGAACCTCAGGAGTTGCCAGCCTGAGCAAAAGTGAGACCCCATCTTTACTAAAAATAGAAAAATCAGTTGGGCATCGTGGGTTGTGTGCCTGTAGTCCCAGCTACTCTGGAAGCTGAGGCAGGAGGATCACTTGAACCCAGGAGTTTGAGGTTGCAGTGAGCTATGGTGACACCACTGCACTCTAGTAGCCAAGTGTGACAGAGCGTGACTCTGTCTCAAAAAGAAAAAAAAAAAAAAACTAAAAATAGAGCATTCTGGGTGTTGGTGAAGTCCAGACTGAGGGGTGTGCTGTGGGTGTGGTTTGGAGGCTAGAAGAGTCTGAGGAGGCTGTTGTAATAATCCAAGAGAGGGATATATTGCCCTCAACTCTGAAAGAGGTAGGTAGTAGAAGATCCTTTTATTTTTTTAAAAATATTACATCTGGTTACACAATTTTTTTTCCTTTTAAAAGACTTCAAAATATCCAGGGTCTTGCACGAGGACAAAAAATTCAGCTTTTCCTTTAACAAATTATGCATCTTCACTGTCTTCACATACTACCATAATAATTAATTAATAAAATAATTTGACTTGTATTTGGGAAAGAAATTTTAGATGAAAAAGGGCAGATTAGTATGGTTACTCATAGTAATCTCAAACTGTGAGCATCAGAATCTCCTGAAGGACTTGTTAAAACACAAATTACTGGGCTCCAGATTCAGGACATCTGGGATGGGGAGGGAGTATTTGCATTTCTAACAAGTTCTCAGGTGATGCTGATTCTGGTGGTCCGGGGACCACGCTTTGAGAAGCACTGCTTTAGAGGGTAGAAATGACAAGCCTCGGGGATTGGATTGATTGCATAAAGGTGAGGCAGAGGGCAGAGACAAGGAGGATATGTCCAGGTTTCTGGCTGGAGCCATAGGGTAGAAGGTGATGCGATTTACTGTGTGTAAAATACAAGATGAAGAACAGGTTGCAAAGACAGCCAGTTCAATTTAGATCCTACTGAATTTGAGGATATCTGCTTAAACATATGCAAAAAGCAATTGGTTATTTGTATCTGGGGCTCAGGAGAGAAAGCCTCGCAAGTCGTGTGGGTTGAGTTGGGCCACTCAGCCCAGGAACACCAGCTACTCAAAGCCAAACCTCAGTTGGAACCAGGTGATTCGGATTCCAATTTCCATTATGCTCAATGGGAAAAGCCTGGCGTCAGTGATTCATTGGGAAGCGACAGTTGTGATCAGAGACTGAAGAGTGCGGATCAGAAGTGAGTTTCCTGTAGCTCCGAAGTTGGGAGCGAGCCCGCCTTTAAGCCTGTAGGTAGGAATACTGCGGGTTAGTTGTCATTGTTGTTTTCTGATACTGAGCTTCTCCAGGGACCAGGTAGGTTTTGGTAAATAGTGATGGTATTTTGGTTGTGTTTACTGAAGAAGGATGGAGAAGAGCCACAGTCGCAGGATCACAGGATGGGGTGGAGGAAAGTATTTCCTTTTCATATTGTATTTAAAATGCACCCAGTGTTTCCTGGAATAGGAAGTAATTTTCGGATTCAACAAAGATGGCGGCGGAAGCTAAACCGAGGGTGGAGGAGGAAATCTCGCGTTAGGAACCTCAGGACGCTGCAACACAACTCCCCGCAGACAGGGGGCGCTCAGGAGACAGTTTGAGACCCATGCACAAATTAGTGGGTTTTTGAGGGTGCTTATAATCCCTCTCCTTCCCAGGTATGAATCGTGCAGCTGAACGACAGCAGTCTACATATGCTGCTTTGCAAAATGATCTAAAAAACAAAGGGCAAAGGGAAGAGTGCTTGACTTGCTATTTAGTAAGAAAAAATTCACTTTCGGTATAGGCTGTTTGGACTTGGTATTTCAGAATTTGCGCCTGGATTAGTGGACACCAATCTGATATCACTGTTGTGCCATCTCACTTGACAACTGCTACAGGTATGTCCTTTAAAATGTTATTTCGTTAGAGTGGGAATTTTAGACTTCGGAGATAGGCCATGAAGACCTAATGGTGGATAGGGTTCTCCTCTGGGTAAGATGGAGTTAGATCCCATGGTGAACGCAGATTGGTGAGTCCAAGTGGGTCTGTTTGGTTCCCCCCAGTTCAGGTGGCAGAAATGGAGGAGAGAGTCAAGGAAAACTGGGACTTTTTGTGTGTTTCTTTATGCCATGACTCAGCGCTTACTGAGGGCCAAGGAAGCACTTTGCCAAGTGTTTTAACATGATCAATTCAACTAATAAATTTTAATTTAAATAACATATTGAATCTGACTTCCATTTTCTGATGTGAAAACTGAGACTTAGGGTGATGTAACTTGGCCAGGGTCACATTGTTTAGTGAGTGGCAGAGATGGACTTCTAACCCAAGAAAACCAACTTAACATCTTGTGCCCTTTCTCCACCCTCCACGGCCAATCTGTCGGCCTTTTCCCCCTTTCTATTGCCATCATCCTGGTCCAAGCTGCCTTTGTCTTGCACCTGGACTCAAGCAATAAATAGTCTCCTAATTAGTCTCTGTGGTTCTGCTCTTACTCTCTTCCATTCCTTCTCCACGAAAGAGTGATTTTTTTAAAAAACCAAGTCCTATCTTGTTATGGTTACTGGAGATGTTTTAACCTGAGGATAATACTGTAACTTTTTTTTTTTGGAGACAGGGTCTTACTCTGTTGCCCAGGCTAGAGTGCATTGTTGTCATCATAGCTCACAGCAGCTTCAAACTCTGGAGCTCAAATGATCCTCATACCTCAGCCTCCTGAGTAGCTGGGACTACAGGTGCATGCCACACACCCAGCTAATTTTTCTGTTTTTGGTAGAGATGGGGTCTCTTTATTGCCCAGGCTGGTCTCAAAGTCCTGGGCTCAGGTGATCCTCCCAAAGTGCTAGGATTGCAGGCGTGAGCCACTGTGCCCGGCCTCTTCTTTATGGCCTACCTCGGCCTCCAATAGCTACTTCCTGGCTAGGTCAGCAGCTTCATCTTAGGCTACTCTCTTCCGTGTGCTACTTTGGGAGCTTTCTAAATTTCAGATTCTTGTGCTCCATTTGTGGAAAGTCTGATTGACTAGATCTGAGGGTGGGCTCTGGGGATATGGGTTTTTGATCAGCCAAGTCGGGGGAAACCTTGCTCTAGAAAGTGTGTTCTGTGAATATCAGTTGCTATTTCGATGTAGAAGCTGCTCTTAGCTTTTCTTCTTTAACTCAAAGAAGGTCCTACCTTTGAATTCTCAAGAGTTACAGTTCAGCTGATGAGAGTGCTGTGCTGAAACTAAGCTTAATAACAGAACGTTTTCCCCGGACTGCTCATTAAGGCTTTGGTTAACTTCTTATGTCTAATTGAGAAACTGCTCAGCTGAGAGAGAGAGACTGAGTTGGTCTCCAGGTGGTTAATAGAATCTTCAGGGGAATTAACATGACTTTTTATTTCTTATAAGGACTTTGTTTAACTGTTTCATTCTTCTTATTTGGAAAAAAAACTTAAGACATAAAATGCAGATGTTCAGGCCCAAAAATGCAGCTGAATAAAAATTATTATATTTCCTCTTTTTCAATGTATACTGTACCCATAGGCCTAATCCCTGGGATTATTCTTCTTTTTGCTTCTTCCTTTATATAATTATCAGCATGTTCTTTCTGAAATACAAGGGATTAGGAAACATTAAAGTTACCTAAAGTTTAGGAGACATTAAAGAATATTGAGACTGAGAAAAAATTTTTGATTATCAAAGTTTCAAACAACCCTAGAAAAGTATGAAAAACTTTTGCAATAATCTTTTCTGTAGGATACATATTCTAGATTAAGAAGTTATGTAACACGTATAGATATAAAATTACTTTTTACAGATTATTTTTACAGATATTTTCTCTTTACCTTTATCACGTATACCAAGTATTTCTGATTTGATTTGTAAATTATTTAATTTTACCTCAGTTGTATGCATAAAATGAACAAGGTGTACTAGTAATGTTACATTATTCCATTTCTTCTGCTAATTCCAGCATTGCTACTGCATTAAATTATTTTATTGCTGGGCATGGTGGCTTGAGCCTGTAATCCTAGTTACTCTGGAGGCTGAGGCAGGAGGATCGCTTTAGGCCAGGAGTTCAAGGCAGTGAGCTATGATTGTGTCACTGTACTGAAGCCTTGGTGACACAGTGAGATTTTGAATCTTAAAAAAAAAAAAAAAAAAATTATTGCAGTGGTTTTTTTTTTTTTTTATTTCCCCAATTTTTGCTGAAGAGATTATTAGGTTGACATTTCTTCTTGGCATGTTTCTAAGCTCAGCAAATATAGCAACTGAGATGCTAAATTTCAGTCGAAAATAGAACTCCTCAGCCTCATTTTGGAAATTTCTTCTCATTCATGCACAGGGATTCCGGCGTCAGATCTTTAGCTCTGCCCCCTGCTGGTCATTGCAAATTATGCAAGGGGAATCTCAGAATATTACTTCATTTCCAAATTTACAGAGTTGTTGGAAGACATTTTAAATTTCACACTATAAAATATATTCACTGGAAAATTGTAATAATTTTGATTTTAAAAAATAAATTTTTTAAATTGGAGAGAATAGGAGTTTATTTCTCAAGAAAATAGCAGTTACGGTTTTCTTCTCCCAAGCACAGATGAAAACAAATATGGATATATAGTTAAGGTTACAATAACATTGGAGTAAGTAATCTGCTATGTATAAATACTAATGTTGACAAAGTTATTTTTTTGTCCTCTTCTGAAATGTCACCGACTCCATTAAAGTGTCTTGATAGGTTAAAATAACATACCTTCTTCTTTAGATAAAAGAGATTTTTAATTAAGTTGAATTTGCTAAAGAATTATTTCCTCTAGCTAAATGATTCTTACCGAAGTATTTTTTTTCACCTTAAGGATTTGTATAAAACTTTATACAGGAGCTTATATTAAGATATAAAGATCATGGATGTTTATAGATATGATGAATTGTAAATGAAAACCTGAGGTCCCCTATGAGGTCCAGAAGACATAGTTAACAAATAGTGTGGATAGAAACTGGTGGGTCTCTTCTGTACACAGGTAAAATGATTATTAATGAAAAAAGACATCAGCCCATCTCATGTTCCCCTTTGCCATGAACAAGAAACAATGTAAGCATGAGGAAAGTTTTTTACAAAGTAAAAGACACAAGAAAAAGTCTCTTTTAATGTTTTAAAGAGATGGGGTCTTGCTCTTGCTCGGGCTGGTCTCGAACTCCTGAGCTCAAGTGATCCTCCCGCCTCAGCCTCCTGAGTAGCTGGGACTACAGGCATGTGCCACCATGCCCGACTAATTTTTTCTCTATATATTTTTAGCTGTCCATATAATTTCTTTCTATTTTTAGTAGAGACGGGGTCTCCCTCTTGCTCAGGCTGGTCTCGAACTCCTGACCTCAAGCGATCCTCCCGCCTCGGCCTCCCAGAGTGCTAGGATTACAGGTGTGAGCCACCTCGCCCAGCCAGACACAAGAAAAGTCTAAGAAAAAGATACAAGGAAGGCACATTTTGCTTACAACCTTGTTGGACCAGGACTTTAATTAAGGTCACCCTGATATTTATTAATAACTGGAGACTAAAATCCAGCTAGAGAGTACTGAGCTAGGTAATGAGAATTAGTTTAGTTTCCCAACTGTGACCTCACTGGTAAAAGGCAAACTGATCTCTAATGACCCTTTTAATAACAATCATCAGCATTTTTTTGAGCTCTTACTTTGCTGAGGATCTTACCTACAGCGTTTGATCCTTATACTACTACCCTTTGGAGTTTCGTTATATTCATTTTCAATGAGAAGGAAACTGGTCATGATAATTAGCAAAGATGTGATTCACATCTAGATCTGTTAGGCTCTGAAATGTCTGCTCCTAACCATTGTGCCTATCTATTATGTAGAAGTCTCTGAGTCTATTTTCAAATAATCATTACAGGCTGTGAATACAAATGTGTTAGCATTTCACAAGTGTGTTCAAAGGCAGAGGGACAGGTTCTAACAGCCTTTCCTTTGTCCCTTGCTCCAGAAAATAAGTAATATGTAGTAGAAATAAGAGTATGTTAATAAACTGTCTTCCCAATGGGACTGTACATGGATAGCATGGATAAATTTGTTGGCCCCTAAATCCCAATTGTTACGTTAGTTTAAGTTCGTGGTCTTTAGAAATGACTCATTCAAATTCTCTACTTTCTTCTGTTTAATTATATTTGAGCTCAGTAGATCTAAGCACTGCGTGTGAAGGCAGATCTTATTTTTAAATGATGATAATAACGCCATCCTGGCAATATATTCTACAAGTGTTGAGTCAGTTCCCTTTCTAAGCACCCACTAGGCCCTCCAGTCTATAAGTAGCAGAGTTTATCACAGATCTTAATCTCAGTTCCAGCTTGCTTCCTGTGCTGTAAGTGGTTGGTGACAAATTTTAAGGCTAAGCCCTTATTTTAGCTTCTCTTTCTGTGAAAAGAGACCCGACAGGCAGCTTTAATGTATGTGCTACTCCTGCTTCGAGGGTGTTTTTCCTGAAGCAGGTTGTAAACCTCACCATCAGCTAACACCACCTTTGAGAAAATGTATGCTCCGGTGCGGGTGAAGTCTGGATTCCGAGGGAGGGGAGTCATGCAAAATTCCGAATGCAGTTTCTTATTTTCTTTTGCTTAAGAAAATCTTTGTTATAGGAGTTAGATGTCCTCTCCCCACTCGCCAGCCTGAATTTGAAGAGTTGTTGCCATCTAATTATAAGACTGAACCATTGTTGAGCATAAGTCTACCCCTCACTGAGCAGAACTGTCTGCGGAGCACAGCACAGGAACCAATGGACTTTTAAAATCAGTGTCGCTGTTCTAAATTAACCCTTGCTAACAGCTCTTCTTATTCCTCCTTATGGGTGGGTATCGCCATGTACTCCAGCATGTACAGTTTGCACATAATTCTGCCCTGCCTCTACTGCAGTCCTGATGCTCTGCCCTCTCTGGGTCCCTTCTGAACCTATGTGCTCTCCTCTGGGTCCTTTTGATACTCTGAGCTCATTTTGTTAAAAAAAAAAAAATGAGCTATTCCCCCTACTCCCCAAATTCCTTTCTTTTGTTACCTTAACTCAAAATCGGTTTATCCACAGCGCCAGAAGAGGGTGGAGGGAGCAGGGCGAGTTTTATGTACTTGACCCTTTGCTTCCATTTCCAAATTCGTTCCAGCAATAGCATCATGTCGTAGATTGACACCATATCAGGCTTTCCTCTTCCTGGGCTGTTCCCATAATTGCTGGGGAACCTCAGCACGGTGGCCCTGTCACGTGTGCCTACTTCTTGTACGAGCTCGAGGATTAAGCACAGACAGCATCCCTAGAATAGCAGTTCAGGAAATTCTATTTCTGGAGCCCTTGCTGCTCTGCTCAGCAGATCCACGCAGAGAGAAGCCCACTATTATCTTAGCATTTCTCAGCCTTTTGATCTTTTAGAGTGTTTGAATAGACCTTTTGGCTATTCACCACCTCTTCCTCCCTTACTCAGAGCTGTCAGTAATTATTGGAGAGAGTCACAAAAATGGTGGCAAAATCCACTGAACTTTCCAGAGGCTCTGAGCTGTCTGCTTACTGCTTGGTGGACATTTCATTCCGCCCCATCGCTGCCTGCTGGTGGCCCTTCCTGTTTCAAATGCCTTCTACTCTTACCCTCAGCAACCGTCCACCCCCACCCTCTCTGAGCTGGGTGCTTTTTCTGATTTTACTAGGAAGTTTGCAGTTTTATGGGAGCATCCTCAGCTTGCTCTTCTGTGGATTTCCTCTTCTTGCAAAATTCCTGGAGAATTGGCTTCTACTTTTCTACTTTACTCTTTGGCCCTTTATTATCTAATTTTTAGTCCCATCATGGTATTTAAGATATTTTGGAAAAGATACATTATGTTTCCCTTAGTTGTGAGAATTCATCTTCCATTTCTTCTGGTGGGATTTGAGGCAATTAGCAAACACTTCCTGAAAACTCCTCTTCACTTGGCTTTCTGAAAAATGCTATTGTTTCCTCTTTTTCCTGCTGCAAAAATACAGAGATGTCCCAATGTAAAGTCCTTAGGTCTCTCCCCTCTCCCTCCCCTCCTTTTTGTCTGTATGCACATGTACCTGCGTGCACACTGAGCTGTATGCAGACTACCAACTCCAGTCACTTCCACGGGCTCTAATTTTTCATCTCTATTTGCCTGCTGAAAACCTCCAGTGGCTTCTTGGATTCAACATATCTAAAACCAGACTCCTGCAAAATGTCATCAAATGGTCCCACTTTCTTGGAGTGGCATTACTATTCTTGTTCTCTCCCAGGTTCCAAACCTTGTCATCGGCCTCGATGACATTTGTAGCCTCTCACCTGTGTCCTTTCAGCTGCTCAGTTCCTAGAAAAAAATGGAGCTAGGACATAAACCCAGAAGTTGGCTGGTTTAAATTCCATGCACTTTTTGTTAGATCATGAGAAGCTACTATGTAGTAGGGGACTCACTATGTGTTAATATCCACGGGGCTTACCCACTTAATAATACGTAGTCCGTGTCTCAGGAGAACTTACACTCTAGTTGGAAATGGGGAGCAGAGGGACAAGGTTTGAGAGAGAAATCACAGTTGAAACACAGTAAATGCTGGTGCAGACACCAGCTGGTGCAAAGTGCTGTGGGAACACAGATCATGCGGCAATCAGCTCCACCCGGGTAAGCGGGAGGAAGACCCCTACTCTAGAAAGATGGTTAGTTGAACTAGCACTTGAAGGTTACATAGGAGTTTGCAGTGTGGAAAAGGCAAGCTGTTCTTGGGAGAAAAACTGATTTTTGCCTCAGAGGCATCAGGCTCTGAAAGATCCTGACACATTGAAGAAATGGTGAGCACTCCTGGTGGCAGAAACAAGGGTGCCTATGAAGGATTGGAGGGGGACAGGGTTGGGTGATGGCTGTCATTCAGGGCATCTTCCCGTGCACGTTGGCAGTCCCAGCTCTATCTCAGAATCATTGCAGGCCTCAAAGATTTTTAGTAGCAAGAAGGATCATGCTCATCTTTGCTTTGGATGATGATTTTCTGCGTGGTGGACAGTGAGCTGCTGGATGTGGTGTCCAAGTCAGATTATTTTAAACTAGGTCTGAGAGCCCAGAGTGATTGGAATGAGTAAGAAACAAAGTCTAGAGACACCTGAGATGAAAATGATTGCGTTTGGTGACTTTCTGAATTTAGGAGGTGCAGGGTGGTCAAAGATCAAGGTTTCTTAGTTTGGGAGACTGGATGTGCAATGCTTTATTGAGAATTGATTTTTAATAATTCATACTACCAAAATTTTTGAACAATCCGCAATTTGTTAGTCTATAAAAGGATTATTTACATCATTTAAAAAAAAAACAAAACCCAAAACTGACCATCTGGAGACTGGCATATCCCACCCAATTAGATGCCTTTAAAAAAAAAATATAACAGCTAAAACTTGGTTTTTATAAATGTGTATCACTGAAAAGAGCCTCACGCAGAGGGAAATGTTTAGCTGACTTTGAAGCAGATCAAAAACCATTTGTTTAAATTCCAAACCATTCACTGCTTATGAACGTTTATTTTAGGATGCTTAAAATTTATCGATCACTTGCTTGTAAGATGTAAGTCTCTACAGAAGCGTTTCCTTCTAATTCATCCGTGTTGCTCATGCTGCATTTGCAGAGGAAGTGCTAGGAGGGGGTAATGCTGAGTCAGGAATCCGGCTCCAGTAAATGGTGTGGGCAGCAGGTTTTAGTCTCTGAAGAAGAGACTGTGAACTTGCTTCAGAGGATGGACTTTTTTTTTTTTTTTTTTTTTTTAATATTTCCAAATGCTGAATTAGAGCAGGCTGAGATGGCAGGCTGGAGGTCCTCATTGGCCCTTGGATGGTTAGAGAAAGAATCCACTTCTGTAGTGGGAAAGCCACATGCAAAGTAGGAAAGGTCTGGCAGGACCTGTCTCCAGAAAAGATAAAGCAAAATGTTTCCACCAAGAAGATGGAATTTGAACATCTGCAGGTTAGTAGGAATTGCTGAGCAAGTGAGATATGTTAGATGAATACACACACTTTGTTAATTGCGTGAAGAAGAATACTCAGGAAGACAAGAAGAGAGAAGGAAAAAATAAGATCTAGAAACAAAGATTTACTTTGCTAATTGAGCAGGTTTTGAAAGCTTTACAAAGAGTGGCAGAACAAGGGAATTATTCAGTTTCAAGTTCATTTCATTGTACTTGCTGAAATCTAGGAAACGAACGTCAACAAAACTTTTTTTTGGTGATAAAAGGTATTTTTTTGGTAATAAAAGGCATTTAATTATTGATTATATAAAACGATAGATCTACCTAACAGCTTACATTATTTAATGACAGATTGTTTTCTCTACAATGTTACGCTAATAGCTAATTCTTTGTATGACCCTCTTCTGAAGCTGTAGGAATGTTTATAACGTTAACATTTGAGCTTTAGCGTTTACCAGTTTATCTGATAATAAAATAGTTGTTCACATTAATGATTCTCAAGAACTGAGGGGTGTGTGGTAGTAAGAAATCTATGGGAGTGGTGGCTTCTTCAAATGGTGTTTTCATAGTCACTGTTATTTTAGTTTTATGCCTGCCTTGAAATGGCAGTCACTTGAGAGAAATAATAGCTTTTGTTACAGTTCTGCACATCTTTACTGAATGATTTATTTTCACTTTTTTCAGAAGTATACTAGAAAATCGCCTTCATGTCTGCATTATCTAAAGGTGAAACTAGTGAATGATTATCACATTAATTTTTTTTAATAGAAAAGGAAGGAAGGGAAAGAAGCAATATTAACGAGTAATGAGTTGGTACTATTTATTGAACACTTACTAGATATTGAGGCACCATGATTTGTAAAAACTATCTCATATCTTCATTTTTACGGAAGGAAAATTGAAGTTCAGGGAGATTAATTAACTTGTTCAAGATTAAAAGTAGGGGCTAGGATTCAAAATTAATTTCTTTTTAACTTCAAAAGTATTCCCTAATTGTTGCAAGAGCCTACCTCTCTCATTTATTTCTTTTGGCTGGATCATGCTAGAAAGGTGTGTAAAATATTTAAATTTAGTCCAGCCAGAATGCCATGTTAAATTCAGCTTGGATTTTTTTTTAAAAAAAGATTATTTTTCAAGGTCTCAGAATATAAGCTCTGTGTATTACAGGAAAGCTCATATGATTAGTCGGATGTAGGAAAACCTTGCCTTTTTTTTTTTTTTTTCCTGAATTTGCTATGACCTTGGGTAAGTCCACTGACCTCCCTGGGTGGTGTTCAGGGCATTATTGATGTTATATAATTTATTCTTACCAATGCCTCTAGGTTGGTTGGACATGTTTCCGCCCTAATGTAGGATTAGGAAAGAGACATTTAGACTTCAGTGATTTTTTTTTTTTTTTTTCTGCAAAGGTCAACCAACAATTCAGATGTCAAATGGAATGGAAATGAACTTCTAAATATAGATCAAATACTTTTTTAAAATCACAGAACGGCATCTCCTTCCCCCATGCCGGAATCTGATGCACTTACTAAGCGGCAATCCTGAGGTCCTACCCAGCCTCTCTTGACACAGTGCATTACTGACCAAGTGGACCTGTCCTGTGTTCTGTGCCTAAGTGATCAATAATTAACTTTCTTCTAAACCCCTAATACAGCCCTTGTTTTGTCCACATTCTCATAGTCTCTAGTTGATGAAATGACAGGCTGAACGTTGCTATTCTAAGTGTTTCAGTTCAGATGTAATTTAAGAATACAGCTAATTAATACCATGTTTGCATGTTTATTATTCATTCTTTACTATCTTAAATGTTTTACGTAATATTTATACATACTCTTTTATCTGGAGCCAACAAAAAAGATTTGAGAAATGTCATTATAAAAACTGTTTCCCCTCCAGCCTGACTGCTTTGTTTTGTTTCCCGTAATTCCGGGATTTTGTTATTTGCATTGTAGTTGATGATAGAATATTCTTGTGATACCATAAAGTCAGAGACTTACAAGAAATTTTAAGAAGTTGGCCTGGTTGTCCAACTATGGCAAAGTAATAAAGACTGTCTTTTGATGTGGTTTTATAAATGTACCCCATGAAACTTCTCTTTGTATTTGTCTTCCATCTGATACACTGGTGTATAAAGTGAGTTGCTATAACCTCATTAGAGATAAAAGTATTGTGTTAATGTCTTCCAGATGAATCTCTAGTAATTTGGGAGATATTCTCTGCTTTTTTTTTTTTTTTAATAGGCTCAAGACTTTTTTTCCCTGTTCGTATTTCTAACTCTTTTGGCTTCTCTATTGGACAATAATAGCCCCACTCCCAACAAATCTGAACTGTCTGAACTCGCCATTATTACAAGCTCAGAACAGAGTGGGGGAGATCCCATTCCATTGGGGACCGCTCCAACTGCCATTTATTGCTTTTCATCTAATTACAAATGATATTAATATATACTCACTGAGGGGGTTTACAAATGTATAACATATACTGTATACTATGTATAGTATAATATAATTTTTAGATTTATAAAAGCCTGTCATGGCAGTATGAATGTTTTTGTGTTCTCTTGAACTCTCATAAATTCTTCAAGGCCTCTTGAGGCATAAGAATGATTTCCTTTTTAATTTCACAATATTAAGGGGGCACAAATGTTTTTGTTACATGGATACCTTTTATAATGCTTAAGTTGGGACTTTTAGTGTGCCTATTGCCCAAGTAGTGTTTGTTGTACCTGATAGGTAGATTTTTACCCCTCCCCTCCTCCTTCTACCATCCCCACTTCTTGATTCCTAATGATCTTTACATCTTTGTGCCCTTGTGTGCCCATTGATTAGCTCCCAATTATTAGAAGATACATGAAGTATTTGTTTTTCCATTCCTGAGATACTTACGATAATTTAGGATAATGGTCTCCAATTCCAGCCAAGTTGCTACAAACGACATCATTTCATTCCTTTTTATGGCTGAGTAGTACTCCATGATACATGTATGTGTGTGTGTGTATGTATGTGTATATAAATGTATTTATCTATGAATTAATGGCACTTAGGTTGATTCCACATCTTTGCGATTGTGAACTGTGCTGTGATAAACATTCAAGTGCAGATGTCCTTTTTATAAATGACTTTACCTTTGGGTAGATAATAGTGGGATTGCAGGGTCAATTGGTAAATCTATATTTCTTTGAGGAACCTCCCTACTGTTTTCCATAGAGGTTATACTAATTTGAAGTCTCACCAACAATGTACAAGTGTTCCTGTCTTTTTAATAATGGCCATTCTGACAGGGGTAAGGTGGTATCTCATTGTGGTTTTAATTTGCATTTTCCTGATGAGTAGGAATGTTGAACATTTAAGTTTGTTGACTGTTTGTCTTTTGAAAAACTTGTGTTCATGTCTTTTGCCCACTTATTAATGGGGTTAATTTGTTTTTTCCTTGCTGATTGCTTGAGTTCTTTGTAGATTCTGGATATTAGCCCTTTATTGCTGTGGTCTCCAACCCCTGGGCCACAGACTGGTACCGGTCCATGGCCTGTTAGGGACCAGACCGGGCCATAGAGCTCCACCGCTGTTCCCGCCCCCAACCCCATCCATGGAAAATTTGTCTTCCATGCAACTTAAGAACTTCCATGCAACTTAGGCACAGCAGGAGGTGAGCAGTGGGTGAGTGAAGCTTCATCTGTATTTACAGTCGCTCCAGTCCCTGGTGCCAAAAAGGTTGGGGA
>CM052455.1:5579213-5596390 GCA_028533085.1 Varecia variegata
ACCTCAAACTCCTGGGCTTAAGCGATCCTCCTGCCTCAGCCTCCCGGGTAGCTGGGACTACAGGCATGCGCCACCATGCCTGGCTAATTTTTTCTATATATATTTTTAGTTGGCCAGACAATTTGTTTCTATTTTTTAGTAGAGACGGGGGTCTCGCTCTTGCTCAGGCTGGTCTCGAACTCCTGACCTCGAGCGATCCACCCGCCTCGACCTCCCAGAGTGCTAGGATTACAGGCATGAGCCACTGCGCCCGGCCAAAAATTGACCTTTTGAAGTCTGTAGAATGCCTCCTGGAAGGATAAGCCTGGTTGCAAAAAAAAAAAAAAAAAAAGTTGGGAAGTAGTGTGCTCCAGAAGTTGGTGGCAGAAACTGATAAGAAGAAAACCTTTATCTTGTTTTATCTTTATCTTCCCTCTTTATTTCCTTTACTCACACAGTGTACCTACCCACCCATCTGTAGTTCTGTTTTCTGGAGTCACATGACATTCTATACATATCTCTGCCATTTGAATTATTTATATATTGCACATTTATCTGTTTATATGTACATGTCTTTCTTATAGACTTCCAGCATTTCAAGACCTTTGGGTCTTATTGGAAAAGGTCTAAATAAATAAAAAATCTACTTAGCAGAGGAATGTAGGATTTGAGGGAGAGTTTTGTGTGTGTGCTAAAACAGTTCATGGACCATTTTAGGGACCTTAATACTAAGTATCAAAGGTCTTTTCAATAGTCTTACACAAAATCAAAGCGATAAGGAGCTTGAGTTTGCAAGTTCATGGAGAACCAGAAGCAGGGTGTGTAGATGTGAATAGGGATTGGGTCCTTGGTGGTTTCATCTATGGAGACTCACATTCCTTATCTATCTTGGAAAACGTGAATGGCCAAGAGAGCAAACAGGACTGAATTTAGATAGGCAACTTGAGCACAGAAAATCCTAGAAGAAAACATATGGAGGAAGATCTGGTAGAAACACGGCAGAAACCTTTTATGTAAGAAATCCTTAAAAAAATGTGGTTATGTGCTAGCTGAATGGATATAACCCACCTTTGTTCCAGAAAAGATCTGAGCAGCTTATAAATATCTAAGGTGTACAAAAAAATCGCAAAGGCATATAGATCAGACTGTGAAAGGATTTTAGGGTGGAATAAAATGAGGCAGGGATAAGCTAGGACACTGAAATGCATCTCATAAGGATCTGCAAGTATTTAAAAATAATCGGAAATTTATCCTCAGGTTCAAAGTAGAAGGGGGATTGTGAACAATTCTGGATTATCCTCAGTGTCCATGAGATTGAAAACGATAATCATTCAGAGATGCACACCTTGTCTGGCCTCTAATATCCAAAAGAAATGTTTCTAATGGCTCTCTAAGAAAGGAGATTTTGTGCGATCTAATTCCAAACACAGTATTTACAAATACTCATTTCTATGTGTTGTGCAAATGCTTTATTTAACACACGTTCAGTTGAGGTAGCACAGAAATTCTAAAAGGGGTCAAGGGAGAGTTGATAGTGTTTTCTCTCTCTCCAAGCTTAATCAAGGGATAAAATGTACTAGAATAGGTCCACTGTGTCTCCTACAGATAAATTCTCCATTTTCAGCATATATAGGCCTGTATGTGTGTTTATTATAAAATTGGCCTGCATTTTCCCTTTAGCTAGCCAAAGCCTGAGTGTGGACGTATTTTGTTGGTGATCGGGGGCAGATCCACCATACTATTAAATAATCAAATAAGAAGAACATAGGATTGGCCCCATTTAGGAAGACTTAAGTGTTTCATTTGTGGAAGAACATGGTATATCAGAATTACAAACATCTATCATTTATTAGACAGCCAATCATAAGTCTTGCTATTTAAGTGAAGTTTAATGAATTCTCTTTCAATTAAATTGGCTAGATTTGAATCAAATTGATGTATACCATTAAAGAAGCTGTCATTTAATAATTTTATATAACTGAATTTTCACTTAAAATGTAAAACTATTTAGAGGCCACTGAATTCATTTTTAGGAGGCATAATGTATATGTTTTTTAAAGGGGGTGATTTAATTTATTTTCCATTCTTAGCAGAGAGGCATCTCTTCGTTCATTATCTTATTGTCATCTCTCTACAAATATATAACTCATCCACGCATGCTTTATTTTATGAGTGATCGACTTATTTTGTGATGGATGATACAGAGATCGCTTCTGAAACATACTTGCAATCATAGGGAGCCCAGAATTTTAGAGTATGCTCAGAATTTTATGAGGTAACTTAAAAAAATGGGATATTTAAAGTTTTATCAGGAAGATTTTTTTTCTCCCTCTTTGCTTCACAATGATTTTTTTTTTTTAAATTCCAGCTTCTTAATTTTAAGGATGAGTGAAGGAGGTGACAGTTCTAAGTGTACCCTTGAGAGTGCTCTCACTGGGCTACTGTCTAACCATCCTAGTTGATGAATATTTAATGGAGACTGCTGGCCAGTCCCGGAGCTGGGTTTAGGGCAGTTCTGGAAACTTCCCCCAATCCTGGGAGGAGGACAGTGTTGATGACGAGTGCATTGGAGTCTGTGTTTAGGGAGCTCTGTGAACGTTGGAACTAAGCTGCTCTGTCACGTCCACGGGCCCAGGGACTCTAGTCTTGAGCCATTGCTCAGAGGCCAGTTTCCTTATTTGCTCCTGGCATGCTGACGTCTTGCCACGCCCTGCATGAAGCTCTGACATTTTTTATGCTTCCCTTTGCTTTCTCCTTCCTATGTCTTCTTTCTTCTATTTTCTTGCTTGCTTTTATTCTCTATTATTTGTTCTCCTTAACCTGTATGTTTCTTTCCTCTTAATGGATCTCATGCATTTTCCCTTAAAATTATTCTATGCATCTCTTTCCTCATACAATCTTGGTCCTTGAGAACCCCTGTCTTCCAGCTTAGGATTTTGAAGAGAGCATTGTGACATCTAAACTTCTCTTGGATGTTTTAGCACATGAATTCAAGGAAATAAAAAGTATAGTGATGGGGATGGGGAAATGAATTCAGTTCAGGCAGGCTTTGAATTAGAAAGAGGGAAACTGCAAGTTTGGGTATAGGTATTCAGAATGTTTCAATGACACATCGTTCTAATAAACGTTGTTTTCTAAGTCCATTGTTCTGCCAAACTACACTGTGTTCCTATTTATTATCAGAGCCCAGAAGTTTGCTCTTTTGGACAGGTCACCATGTCATAGGACTATAGAAAAAGCTGAGAAGCATTTTGTACATTTTTAATGTAAGGAATTCTTAGCGTACTACCAGGAGATCCCTTGGACTCCTACAGCACTATCTAAACAGAAAGAAGAAGAGAAATTTTCCCTCCATTGGTACAAAGCCAGGATTTGTCTTGAGTCTATGGTGTTTGGGAGGATTTGGAAGTGACCAAAAAAAGAAAAAAGAAAAAAATCCCAAAAAACAAGTTTGGATTTGCTTTAGTATTAACTCTTGACTAGATTTGCTGTTAAAGACCTTTATTCGAATTTCACTAACCCTGGTGTTCAGTTCAGAGTAGAGATTTGCCAGTGTAAGAAAGTAGAATCCCTTTTTGATCAGCTCAATCAAATGCAGTATTTGGGAAAATGGTTGTATTTTAAGGCCACTTTGTTTGTATTCTCTTGCCACTCTGACATCTATTGGTAAGTGACTGCATCATGCTCTTCTTAATGATTTTTGTTTTGAAAAATACACCCTTAGCCTGAGGTTTAGGAAGTAGCTAAAGGCAAGGCAGTACCTATATTGCCTCTTCTAAAATCATGACTGCCTCTTTCCCCATGCAGTTATCCCACTCTGCATGGTGGCACCTGCTTTCATGGTCTGATCTTCGTTGTTGATCTTTCATTTGTTCTTTCATTCCCTCCTGTTATCACTCAACAAATATGTTAAGCACCTACTACGTGCCAGGCACTATCTAGATTTTGAGGCTACAAGAGGGGAGAACAATCAACAGGAATCTTTGCTTTCATGGAGCTTACGTTCTAGTGGAGTAAGGGATACAAATAAGTAGGCAAACAAGGGAATTATGGGCTGTGTGGTGTGATGTTCCACGTTAAGAAGGAAGGAAGGGTGGGCCAGGGTGTAGGGAGTGCTGAGGGGCGGGTGGATGCCCAGAGAGGCTGGAGCAAAGCCCCGTGAGAAAGGGGCCTGGAAGGTGGGCAGGCAGATATCGGGAGGAAGGGTGATCATTCTGGGCACAGGCAAGAGCTGCTGGTGGCTTTGAGGCCTTGTGGAAGAAGTGTGACCAGCGTTTAGAGCACAGCAAGCCAGCCAGCGGAGCATCGTGAGTAGGTGGGGACAGGTGGGGCATTTATAGAGGTGAGAGGTGACAGCAGATGAAACCAGGCCAGTGGGCCTGGGGGGGAGAGGCTGAGACTCTCATCTGAGTAATCTTTGTAGCTTAATATGTTTTGCCGTTTAAATACCACATGTCTTATTTTTCTGTAGGATCGTCACATACATCAGCTACGATGCTGCTAAATTGGGAATGTTGAGACAATCATGGAGAGTGACTGCTGTGTCTTATGTCTGGGGTCTGGTCTGCAGGCCAGTGTCGGGGGTGGGGGGATGTGACAGGAGACATACGTGCTAGTCTTCACCTTGCCACCAACTGCTTGCACGATGGGCATTGGGGTTTCTCATCTCTAAAATGTGGACGATGGACGAGATTAGTGGTTTTCAGACTCTACTCCACGGAGCACTTGGGATTCCTGAAGGCCTTTTCATTTTTATTTTTATTATGTTTTTAAGTTTGTATGCAAGCTTCACTTAGAAAGTGCCCTCTAGCTTAAGGAAAAAAAAATCCAGGACTTGGTTACCCCTTAGGTTTTCCAGCGTGATGAATTTGCAGTCTCCTAGAATCCCAGGCACAAAGACCACGGGGATAAAATCCTTTCAGGATCCCGTCTTGTTCAGTGCTCACCATCTCTCACTGAAATCCAAAGGTCATTTGCTGGAGTTAGGTCCAGCTTTCAAGACCCCATCCTTTAAGATCCATGGCGCAGATGTTAGCTAAGCAAATAGTAAGTGAAAGTTTTAGGGACTTCCTGGCACAATATAGAAAGTAGCAACTGAAATAATTATGGTCGATGTGTACAGAAAGGCATGGGACTGTCCCAATATTTAAAAATAACTAATGACATGAGTGTTCATCATTATATATGTCATATATACTGAAAAGTAGTCATATCCAATAATATAATTGGAAGAGAGATTTTTGGATATTTTTGGTACTTATGGTTAAAGGTATATTTTAGTGAAGGTTTTATTTTCCGACTGAGGAAATAGGAAAGCTTGTTCTTCAAGATATTGACTGTCTGCTTCCTTTCCAATCCAGAATCTCAATCTGCTGTTTTGGAAACTCCAAAAAAAGGTTCAGATGCCATCCAGCAGGTAAGAAGATCTTATTAGGGTGTTGAATCTCCATCTCTCTTATTTATCTTGAAATTGTAACAGATTCTGTGACTTATCATCCCATGTGCCCAGCTGGCAAGGCTGCCCTTGTGTCCCCGAGCCTGCAGGGGAATCCAGTCAGGCAGAAGGGGATGTTTGCTTCCATTTATGTTTTGCAAAGAAAATCAGTCCTGAAGTGGAACTTGAGTACAAGCTTTTCAGAAGCTGTGTCATTCTATATCTGGCCAAAGAGTTGGGCCTGACAGCAGCTGGCTCCAGCAGGGAACTGGTACTCCAGGGAGAAGTCAGCCCAGTTGTGCCTGGGCAAATAGTCCCATGGATATGATTTTTTTTTTTTTTTTTTTTGGTGACAAGATCATAGCTCATAATAGCCTCAAATTGCTGGGCCCAAGTGATTCTCCTGCCTCAGCCTCCCGAGTATCTGTGACCACAGGTATGCTCCACCACGCCTGGCTAATTTTAAATATTTTTTGGTAGAAATGGGGGTCTTGCTATGTTGCCCAGGCTGGTCTCGAACTCCTGGCCTCAAGTGATCCTCCCACCTTGGCCTCGCAGAGTGCTGGGATTATAAATACCAGCCACCGTGCCTGGGCAGATATGATCTTTAAAAAAATACCAGAGCTTTTCTAAAATCAAATAAGATTCTTAACTTGCTTTGGTGGATGAAACATTTGTTAATCAATTAGTTAATTTCCATGGAACATTTTTTTTCCCTGATACTAAAGAAGCCAAATTTTGTCTTTTTTTTTCTTGTATTAAAACGGACTTCTTATTTAAAGAAAAAAAAAATGCAAGAAAGGAAACATTTGTATGGAGGAGTAATTTTAGCTAGCAGTTGCTGTTTTGGATATAAAATTACTTGTTAAATGTATTGATACTTACTATGCTTTTGACAATAACTTAGTGTTGGAAATCAGTAGTAAGCTGTGTTGAGTGTGGTCTAGCAGAAAATGAGACTCATACCTGGGTTCTACACCTAAGTCTGTTTTTGGTTAGTGTGTGACAACATACTTAGATTACCTAAGACATAGTGCTCTTCTCTGTAAAAGTAAAGAATTGGTGATCTTTGAGAACTCTTCAAAGCGTAAAATAACTTCCCTTTTAAAAAGTCCTGCATCAAACATGCAAATTGTGCTCCCCCTGGCGGGGAAATATGGGTATAACATTGGTTGAGAATTTAATTTTATAGTCATGGGTGCTTTTCAAAAATACAACTAAACTAGATTGGCTATTGTAAGAGTACAGCTGCTCTTAAGGATACTGTCATAAAAATCAAGTTTTCCAAGCCTATTTTTGTCAGAGGAGACCTACATCAACCTGGGGGCACTTGGAGAGGGGCATGGTGGACTCAGCTGACAGTTACTGAATTAACTGCAGTGATTAGCCAATAGTGAATGAGATGAAGAACGACAGAGGTAAGAAAGGACCAGTAAAGTCAGCAATAATTAAGAAAAATAGTGCCTTCAGATATCCTCTCACTATTTTCTTTGAGTTTTTTTGGAGGCATGGCTAAATTGTGATCTAAAAGAATATATTAGCTTTCTCTAAATTCTTGTATCAAGGGCATATATGAATGAATTATTTGTTATATTTGATGATATGAAAAGAACCTGGAAAAAAAGTATTGCATAATATCAACAATGGTTAAACCATGTACAAAATCTCTATTAAGCTTTACAGCTATAATATTTTAAGACATATGTTCATTTGTGTAAATTATGGAGAGATTATCTTTTTCTCAAGGTATGAACCACGGTAAAATACATTGCAATCTTCAGAAAACTTAATGGACTGGGTGACTTTAAAACACCTGATGTAGCAGCTTGGAGAGATGCAAGAGTGAAATAGATTGAATAAATATCACAACTCCTTTCCTTGTTGACAGTGAAGCATCAGGAAATACAATAAATTGAGAGGTAACAATTTTTGGAAGCAATTGAGGTTAAGCACTGAACAATGACATCACTTACCTTTGGAATCATTGATTTTTTTTTTGTCATAATCTTATTTTATTTTTGTTTGCTTCACCTAGGGCTTATAATTTTATTGTCCCTTCAAGTTCTTAATAGAATGTTTTATGACACTAAATTTCTTTTTTAAATTTTTTATTTTTAATTTTGGGGACATTATTAGTTATATCTTTAAAATTCACATGTGATGTTTTGATACAGGGATACAGTGTGAATTAATCAAATCAGGGTAACTGGGGTATCCATCGCCTCATTTCTTTGTGTAAGGAACATTCCAAGTCCACTCTCTTAGTTATTTTAAAGTATATCCTAACTTATTGTTGAATGTAGTCACTTTGGTGTGCTATAGAATATAGTTCATTGTATGTAACTATATTTTCACACTCATTAATCATCCCACTTTATCCTCTGCCCCCGTACACTTCCCAGCCTCTGGTAACCATCATTCCACTGTCTGTCTACATGAGATCAGTTGTTTTTAATATTTATCTCCCACATAGGAGTGAGAACATGTGAGATTTGTCTTTCTGTTCTTGGCTTATATCACCTAACATAATGTTCTCCAATTCCGTCCATGTTGTTTCTAATGGCAGGATTGCATTCTTTTTGTGGCTACATAATACTCCATTGTGTATACGTACCACAATTTCTTTATCCATTCATCTGTTGATGGACACTTAGGTTGATTCCATATATTCACTATTGTGAATAGTGCTACAATAAAGTGCCGATATCTTTTCGATATACTGGATTCCCATCCTTTGGATATACACCCAGCAGTGGGATTGGTGTGTCATATGGTAGTTCTATTTTCAGTTTCTCGAGGAACCTCCATACTGTTTTACACAGTGGTTGCACTAATTTACATTCTCAAAAACAGTGTACGAGGGTTCCCCTTTCTCCACGTCCTCAGCAGCGTTTGTTATTGCCTGTCTTTTTGATAAAAAGCATTTTAACTGGGGCGAGATGATATCGCATTGTAGTTTGATTTACATTTACATTTCTCTGACTAATGATGTTGAGCATCGTTTCATATACCTGTTGGCCATTTGTATGTCTTTTGAGAAATGTCTATTCAGTTCCTTTGTCCATTTTTTCGTTGGATTATTTGATTTTTTTTTTCCTATTGAGTTGTTGGAGTTCCTTATATATTCTACTTATTAATCCCTTATTATGGGTAGTTTGCAAATATTTTCTCCCATTCTGAGGGTTGTCCCTTCCCTTTGTTTCCTTTGCTGTGCAGAAGCTTTTTATCTTGATAAATTGTCTAATTCTGTTCATTTGTCTAATTTTGCTTTGGTTACCTGTGCTTTGGGGGTATTAAGAAGTCCTTGGAGCTCCTTTATATGTTACTTTTTTTATTTTTTCTTGCTTCCCTTAGGACCTTTTCTTTATCTGTGGCCTTTGGGAGCTTGATTATTAAATGCCTTGGGGTAGCCTTGTTTAGGTTAAATCTGCTTGCTGTTGTATGACCTCCTTGTACCTGAATATTGATATCTTTCTCTAGGTTTGGAAAGTTCTCTGTTATTTCTTCTTTGAATAGACTTTCTACCCCAATCCCCTCTCTACCTCCTCTTTAAGGCCAATAACGCTTAGATTTGTTGTTTTGAGGCTATTTTCTAGATCTTATAGGTGTACTTCATTCTTATTCCTCCTTTTTTCTCTTTTGACTGTGTATTTTCAAATAGCCTGTCTTCAAGCTCACTAATTGTATCTTCTCCTTGGTCAGTTCTGCTGTCGAGAGAGACTGATGCATTTCTCAGTATGTGAATTGACTTTTTAAGCTCTAGAATTTCTACCTGATTTTTTTATTATTTCGATCTCTTTGTTAAATATTTCTGATAGGCTTCTGAATTCCTTCTCTGTGTTGTCTTGAAGTTCAATGAGCTTTTTCAGGACAGCTATTTTGAGTTCTTTATCTAAAAGATCACGTCTCTCCATCCGTCTGGGATTGTCACTGGTACCTTATTTAGCTCGTTTGGCGAGGTCATGGCTTCCTGGATGTTCTTGATGCTCACGGATGTTCGTTGATGTCTGGGCGTGAACAGTTAGGTATTTATTTTAATCTTCACAGTCTGGCCTTGTTTGAACCCATCCTTTTTGTTAAAGCTTTCCAGATACTCAAATGGGATTGAGCATTGTGTTCTAAGTCTCTGGTCACTACAGCTATATCAGCACTGGGGGTGCCCCAAACCCAGCAATGCTGTGACTCCTGTAGACTCCTGGTGATACCATATTGGTATGACACACGAGAATTCCTTGGATTACCAGGCAGAGTCTCTCACTCTGCTCCTTCACTGTCTGTGCTGGGCTGCTAGAGTTGGGAGAGGAGTGATGTGGGCACTCCCTGGTGTGCCAGATCACACCTAAAGCCAGTCCAGTCTCACTTGAAGCTAGTGGTAACTGTTGCCTGGGTACCACTGATGTTTATTCAAAGCCCAAGGGCTCTTTAGCATGTGATGAATCCTGCCAGGACCACCCTTCAAGGCAGGATGTTTCCTTTCTGGCCCAGGGTGGGTCCAGAAATGCCACCAAGGCCCAAGACTCGGGGGCCTCAGGAATCTGCTTGGTACTTTATTTTACTGTGGCTGAGCTGGTACCCAAGTTGCCGAAGTCCTCCGAGCTCTTCCATTTCCTTTCCCCAAGTGGAAGAAGACTCTCCCTGAGCGGTGCTGCCTATAGTTGGGGGAGTGGTGACACAGGCGCCAGCTTGGCTGCAGCTGCGGGTGTCTCCCTGGGTCATGTGCACCCCAAGTCCACTGGTTCAGAGCCAGCGCAGCCACGGGAATTGCCCAAGGACTGCAGCCCTCGTGGCCCCACTGCCTTACGAATTTAGTCCAGGCCCCAGGCTGCTCTTCCTCTGCTGGTGGTGGGGAGTCCCCCATTGGGGACTCAGGCTTCAAGGTGGAGAATTTCCCTCTGCCTGGGCTCGTCTAAATGCTCCCTCTATGGGCACCAGCAGAATTCTACCCTGCACTCTGTTCCCCTGTGCCAGGGTGGCCCCGAGTTGCAATGCAAAGCCCTTACAAATCACTTCACTCTCCCTGCCAGGGGTACACAGTTCTCTCTCCACTGGGTGTGACCCCACCGGGGGATGGGGGGATGGGGTGGGCAATGCAAGATTCTTTTCTGCCCTCTTCAGTGCCTCTTTCCTTGATGTGATGTTAACACCAGGTAGTAGGATCGCTCACCTGGTATTCGGTTCTGCTGAAGGTGCTTGCTTGTGTGGGTAGTTGTTGAATTAGGTGTCCGTGGTGAGGGACGATCCCTAGAGCTTTCTATTTGGCCATCTTTCTCGGCCCCCTGTAGGTTTATTTTATAGGGTGGTTCTTCTCTTAGATGATGTGGGTACGTTTTATAAGAGCCTAAAAGTAATTGGCCATAGAGGGATACAATAAAGCTAGAATTCATTATCAACCTACTGCATACCTATCCTTTTACTGTATTACCTTACGCAATCCTTACGATCATCCTTTAAAGTAACTATTATCATCCACATTTAACTGTAAAGAAAATGTTTATAGGATTTAAACGTAACTTATCTAAGGTCACAAACTCAATAAGGGGTAAAGCCAAGATTTGAATGTAGGTCTGTTTGATTTTATACCTCTACTCTGATAAACACCTATAGTTTTACATTAGGAATCACCTGATGGCTGTTTAGTACTGTCTCATGCCAAAATCGTCAGATGGATGAGATGAGAGATTTATCTTGAAAATTATTCTATTATATTTAAACTGTACCATTTATGAGAGTCAGATGTCAAGCTACATTATAGAGGCACACAGGTATTAATATTTTAGTTTACCTATACATTTTGAAGTTTTCCTAGAACTTTGTCCTACATTGTGTTAATTTTACTAACGTTAGTGCTTTATTACTTTTTTTAAAAAGCTTACTTACAATCTTAATTTTTCATGTAAATTAGCTTGCCTTTTTCCTCTTAGTCACTAGATGGCAGTTCTGTATCTCTGAAGTACTGCTACAAGAAGAAACCAGAAGTTTTAAGCCAGTTTGCTCTGTAGGAATGATGAACAAAAGCAGTTTTCTGGTCCATGCAGCGCGGCCTGCCTGATTCTGTGGTCTTAAGGCGAGATTCCCAGCCCTGCTTAGTCAGAGGCAGGCAGCAGAGTTGGAAAGCATCCTCTAAGTTTTCCCTCAGATGTGTGTTCAGGCACCTGTTCTCTCAATCTGAGTGCATTGGAATTTATTGAATGAGTTTGACTTTTACTTTCTCCCTGTAGTTAATAATTGTAAGATCTCAATATCCCTAGAAAAAACACATGACTCATAAAGCCTTTTCTCAACTCAGAGGAGTAGAAGGCTGGTATTGCCAGAGAGTCTGATGCTTAAAGCAAATACAGCTGGCACTCAAAGAAAGGACGCTGGCTACTCCTTGAGTCCTTTTATTTGATAACCTACCTTATGGAATTAGGAGGTTTGAAAACAAATCTACACACTTTAGACTTACTGATCATTTTAATTTCAAGTAAAAATCTGCTACGTCTAAAGAATTATGTCCTAAAACTGAAATGGGACTGTTTTGATTCTGTTTTTTATCTTTTGGCATTTGAAATACTATTTAAACTGTAAATCCTTTTTATACTCTATGGTATATAAATAGCTCGATGCCAATTATTTGAATATTGTAATTTCAGTCAGTCATCTGTTTTGTCATTGAAGAAGATCTTGTTGTAGATCTGGAATGCCATTGGTTTGTTCCCAAACCTTAGAATGTTTCAGAATTTAGAGCATGACAAATAGAGAATTTATAAGCTTTTGTGAAGAGTAGAATTCCTATTTTACACATGTCTTAGAGGTATCCTAACTTGTTAGTAATGTTGTCTTAGAATTTAGCAGAACTCGAAAATCTGGGACTAGTAGAAAACGAATTACATAATCTCTTATTGAAATTTACAAGTAAATTATGATAGTGTTAACTTACTGAAGCAGTTTTTATATTCTAGGCTATGAAAGTATCCTGCTTACATAATAAAGTTCCAAAGATGAGCAAATTAACTTTTCAGCAAAAGCTTTACTTGAGTGTATCTTGGCTTCCTTTTTGACAGTTGTAACTTTAATGTTACAGTCTCATGTTTTCTTTTTCTGGGAATCAGATAATCTTGTATTTGGAAAAACATTTTTGGTGAACATTTCATTTTTTAATGGAAACTTGTATTCTGTGATATGCAAATGTTCAAACAATTTATAAGAATTAACCATCACCACCCACATATAAGATTATACAGGAATGGAAGAATTTTGGCTGCCTTATTGTTTATAATTGTTGAGCCAACATAGATGGCAGACTCCATCACTTATAATGATTTAGGAGGGTTTTGAAATAATATTTTAAATACACATAATCTCAAAATTGATATATAAAATTATTACTTATTTGGTTGACTAAAAATGGGTTTATCTTCCCTTCATCTTTATAAGGATGCATCCATTATATAAGTTCTGTACAAAATTAGCAAGATCACTTTTTTCCTTTTCTCCTTTAAAAATATTTATTTAAATTTTTGACAGGAAAAAAAACCCATTAGCATTGGGTAAACTGTTGCACAACTACTGGCAACTCTGAGAGTCTTCTTGAAAAGTGTAGAAATCTAAAGATAATGAAAAGTGCATTTCTCCATTGTCAAGTCCTTTGAGAATGTGATAGGCCTCCCTCTAGCTGTACTCTGAAGAGATGGAAGATTAAGTTCCAGGCGCTGGACACAGGGGAACAGACTCCTAACTTGAGGGCTTTCCACGGACAACAGAGCGCCTGGCAGTCTCTTAGAGATTAAATCTGGGCTTTGTCAGTGGGTGGGCCCTGAAGATCTTCACTTAGTGTGGGTCCTGAGAGTGGGATGTTTGCTTAAATGGCTGGGGAACACACACGCTTTTTTCTTGGTCATGACTAATATTTACCACGTAAATTTCTTTATAAATCCCTGAACAAAAAAGAATATAACCCATATTAGGAATCAACTCTTAACTGCTGACAAGCAGTGCAGCTTTCTCTAGCGAGCTCTGCAGAAAATGTCTCGGCTGACTGTATGAATTGGTTCTCCCTGAGAGCCAGCCAGTCCTTGACTGATAGCCCTGGATAAGAGAGGCCAGATAAGATTCTTTGAAGACTCTTAGCTAAATTCAGAACCCCAAATCCTACATACATTTGGCTACTCTGTAATAGGGGATGGCCAGGCTTATTTTATAGGCCAGTCAGTTAAGGTTGCAGATGAGCTTAATTGCTCTGCTTCCCTGGAGGGGAAAAGCAAGATTGTAACATTGATTCAGGGCCAGGATTTTATGGTGCAGGTGAAGAGAGGTCATGGAGGTAGGGAAGATTCTAGAAATTGGCTTTTTGTTCTCTCTATAGTGGGAGTGTGTAATGTAACAAGCAGATAGTCTCTCGCCCCTTTTCTTCTATGTTCTCTGTAAAAATGATCTGTATATAGTTCTCTCTATAAAAATTTCTAGACGTTTGCCTTCGCAGTCTATTTTATTATCATCTTCATGAATTCCTTGACTTTGCCACTCTCCTGGCACCCAAGGCTAGCACTGCTGTATTTATTAAAGATTCGGTTTTGGAGTTTTGTCCTCTTATCACTGTTTTCTCTGCCCTTTCTTAGTTCTAGTTCTGATTGCATCTTACGTTGGAAAGCCTTTGAAACTTATGGAGTATGTCCGTTCCTTATTTTCTCAACTTTTTATTACCTAAATGCTCTCAATTATCACTTTGTCTAAAGAAATAAGCAAAATAGCGAGAATGGCTTTTTATCAAAAAGTCCCAAAACAACAGATGCCCGTGTGAATGCAGAGAGACAAGTACACTTTATACACTGTTGGTGGGACTGCAAACTAGTTTAACCCCTATGGAAAGTAGTATGGAGATACCTCAAAGAACTAAAAGTAGACCTACCATTTGATCCAGCAATCCCACCACTGGGTATTTTACCCAAAGGGAAAAAAAAAGGCATTTTATAAAAAAGACACTTGCACGCAAATGTTTATAGCAGCGCAATTCACAATTGCAAAGATGTGGAAACAGATCTTAATGGCTAACAGAACAGTCAAGACACACAGGAATGTGGTTATCACCTCATTCCCCTTACTAAATCTTGCACGTGATTGCAAGGTGGATCCTAGCTGCAAAAGAAGTCTGTAAATGTAGTTTTTCTTCCCACTTCTATAAATAGAAGTGTGGCGGTGGAGGCTGGGAGGGCCAATCCAATGTAAATGAAGAAAATTTCTTAAGTGGATTCCGCTTAAGAGGTCTTTTTTTCTGGTACCAATTCTGTGTGATAGGATCCCCATTTACCTTTTTCTTCCCAGCTATGTAAATTAGAAAAGTCAAAAAAAAAAAAAAAAAAGGCCCAGGGATCTTCTCAGTCACTAGTACTATGACTTCAGTTATCACCAACTTTGGGTGCTGTGTTGGACTAGCCAGCCTGTAAATATGGGGGCACAAATCCATGTAGAAAGGGGTGTAAGCATTGCTACTGTGCTAGGTCATATGGCTTACAATCACTTTCTTTGTGAGTGTGTGTTTTTGAAAGTGTCCTTTAATTTTTATCTTGTTTTCATTGTATTCAAATCTACAGTGAAAAAGAGCTGGCCTAGGTAATGACATTTACAAATTGAGTTTTGGAAAACTCTTCCAGAATCTACTTCTTACATGTCATTCATCAACTAACCTTTTCATGTGCTCACCATGAATGGAAAAATGAGAACCCTAGTTAGGTACCAGGATAACTCCAGAAATACTAATGATTCAAGGTCACTTTTAAGAGTATGCTGGAAAAATTAAAATAACCTATACATTTTATTAATATGGTATAACAAAGAAATACTGAATAGCTGTACTTTTATTAGGATAAATTTGGTTGCTAGTTTTTTTGGCTTTTGATTTCTTTTTGTACATACTAGCATCATAATTGGAAAGTGGAATTAAGTGTAATGGCCAAACAGGATATTAAAATTGTTTATTATTTCTTTTACCATGGACTACTTAGAAATAGATGGCATGATTTTCCAAAGTGTGCATTACAATTCTCTAGTCTTTTGTGTAGACATTGGTGAAAAACAGTGACTTAAATGGGGGGTGAGGGTGTGTGTGTGTATATATATATATATATGAATACCTATACTTATACATAAAGTACCTCTCAAAATTTTGCCTAACAATTTAAAATGTATTACATTCCTTTATTAATTGAAAAGTAAATTATTTTCTTCTTCAGTTTCTGTTCACAGGGGCTACTTGGTACAGTTCTCCTTAGCTCTCAGCAAACATCATAATTGATCTTCAGCAAGTTAAGCTTAGTAAAAGATAGTTTCCAGGGAAAAAATCACAGAGGTTAGGATTAAGACCATTAGGTTTATACCACCTCTTCCTCCGTGGGAGCGGAGGAGGGGGGGAACTAGCTCTGAAGATTTTTATCACATATATAGTACCAAAAATGCTTCATTTATAGTAAATACCCATTTCTGTCTTGTCCATCTGCATTTTTTCCACTGCAAATGGGCTGGATGTCTCTTTTGGCTTTAATAAAGAGTAAAGCAAATGTTTGGTTTTTACTTGTGGAGGCTTTTCTTGGATCCAGAGTTTAAGCTTAGTAAGCAGGGTAAGAGTTTAGTTTTATATTTGGTATCATCTTTATATTTCCTCTTAATTATTCGTCCACACTATGTAAAAATCGGGTTTGGAGTACAAACTTCAGCCTCCCCCATGGGGAAGATGTGTGTACACGTGGACCCAAGGACTCTTCACTGTGGCCTCTGTTGGGATCGTCTTTGCAAAGCCCCAGAACACTGTGAAGAAACTATTCTCAGCATGAGAACTGTCTCGCCCTCCCTCTCCCTTTCGTTCCAGCCTTGTGCCAGCAAATCCACATCTGGATGAGCAGCTGTCTGACGCTGCAGTTTTCATACAGCTGTGACTTCTCCTCCCTTCTCTTCTACTTCATCTTCCTTTCTCTTCACCCCTTCCATCCTGTCATTTTATCTTTTATTCATATTTAATTTGCCCACAGGGCTTCCCCCTTCTTTCTACCCAAAACTTTTTTTTTTCCTTGAAGGATTCCTAGTCGACTGTGTGTCTCGGAAAAGGAACACTCCGCTTAGACAGGAGGGTGACCCATACGTGCGTTGGCACAGTTGTTATCAGCTGTCTATAAATGGTAGACAACTGTCAGTTATCACTTTTTGATAAAAGCCTTGGGTAAGATATTAAAGTTCTAGTAAACATGATATAAGTGGTATGGAACATGCTCATGAGGTGTATGACCAGGCCCATGCAGATGTCAAAAATATTTCACATGTTCTTGATGGAGACTCGTTCAGTGTTAGCAACATCCTAACAGCAAACGTCACTAGGCAGCAAAGAGAGAAGCCTGCCTTGGAAATATACTGGTTTATCACTCAGAATTTTCTTGCCTGTTCTCGGTGGTCTACTTGTCCTCAATGAAAGCATTGAAATCCAAAGGTGGAAAAGAGGGGACACATAGAAACATTAATGGCATATTTCTGTGGCTGGATGGTTCTGAAAGTATTCCAACAAACAAATATGATTTTGTTTAATTTTTTTGATACTTGGATTTTTTCCTTATTTCATATTTAACTGTGGTCTGTCCTCGTTGCCCCCCAGGAAGTTTCTGACATGAAGAATGAGGGACAGGCGACTGTAATCCAGCAGCTGGAGCAGACCATCGAGGACCTGAGGACCAAAATAGCTGAACTAGAGAAGCAGTACCCTGCCGTGGACGTGGAGGTGGCCGGTGGCCAGCGAGGGGTTGAG
>CM052455.1:5596890-5621088 GCA_028533085.1 Varecia variegata
CCTGGAGTGGGAATACCCCCTGCTCCCCCTCTTCCTGGAGTGGGAATACCCCCTGCTCCCCCTCTACCTGGAGTGGGAATACCCCCTCCTCCTCCTCTTCCTGGAGTGGGAATACCTCCTCCTCCCCCCTTACCAGGAGTGGGAATACCCCCTGCCCCACCTCTTCCCGGTATGGGAATACCACCTCCTCCTCCTCTGCCTGGCACGGGAATACCCCCTCCTCCTCCTCTACCTGGAGTGGGAATACCCCCTGCCCCACCTCTTCCTGGTACAGGAATACCTCCTCCTCCCCCTCTACCTGGAGTGGGAATACCCCCTCCTCCCCCTCTACCTGGAGTGGGAATACCCCCTCCTCCTCCTCTTCCTGGAGTGGGAATACCCCCTCCTCCCCCTCTGCCTGGAGTGGGAATACCTCCTCCCCCTCCTCTGCCTGGAGTGGGAATACCTCCTCCCCCTCCTCTGCCAGGTATGGGGATTCCACCTGCTCCAGGTCCCCCTCTCCCTCCACCTGGGACAGGAATGCCCCCACCGCCACCACCCCCTCTGCTTCCGGGATCAGGCCCTCCACTCCCCGCCCAAGTTGGCAGCAGCACTTTATCAGCACCACAGGTGTGTGGATTTCTTCCTCCTCCGTTGCCGTCCGGATTGTTTGGACTAGGGATGAGTCAGGACAAAGGGAGTAGGAAGCATCCAATAGAGCCTTGTCGCCCAATGAAGCCTCTTTATTGGACAAGAATCCAACTGCACAGTAGAAGGTAACGCGACAGCAAGCTCGTCTTTGCACAGTTTGTCCATACGAGGGGAGAATTTTACCGTAAAACTCTTGGGAAAATTACAATTTACTGTACTTCTTAAGCATAGCTCTAAAACTTTCTGCAGATTTTTACATCTGTAGATGTAAAATATGTAGTGAAGCAATTTGCTGCTTAAGATTTTAGGCTTTTCTTCAGAAGTACCTAAGGGGTAAAACAAACGACATGTATCAATGCATAAGATGTGCATATACCCATTGATGAAGCCTATTGACATATATCTTAAAGAGGGATCGATTTTTCTTAGCACACATACTGTTACCTACTTGCAAGACTCTACTCGTGTCTGAATATAATTGAAAGCATGCTTATATGCTCTCTAGAAAACAGGTCAGGGCAGAGAAGCAAAGGCAGTTTTATCTAGATTATTTTCCATGTGAGAACCTACCTTTGCTTTCACTACTTAAACTTCCATTTCTGACAAATAGCTTAAAAAAGGTAAGTCAAATTCGTAGGCAGAGTGACTCCTGAGGATGACATCCTTTAAAAGTCACAGCCTTGCTTTGCTGTGGCATCTTGTCTTTCTTCAGAAACATGCTACACAAAATACACACATCCACACCCCATGAGTGAAATGGTCTGGTTTTGAGAATTTCATGGCACCTCTGTAGATGATTGGGGACATAATGTGAAGTCATAAGATCATACCTGGGAACGATCATCATAAAATAACACTTTCCTGGGGGCAATGGTACACGCCTGTAGTCCCAGCTTCCTCGGGAGGCTGAGGCGAGAGGATCTCTTGAGCCCAGGAATTGGAGGTTGTAGCGAGCTATGGTTGTGCCACTGCACTCCAGCCTGGGCAACAGAACAAGACCCTGCCTCAAAAAAAGAAAAAAAATACTTTCCACCAATTACTCTAGTGGCGTGTTATTCATCCAAGCCTAGTCTGTAATCTGCACTCCTTCCCCTGAGACAGTGCTCTGGAATATGTTGGTGGAAGGGGAAAAAAATGCACTTTAAACCTCACTGGCTTTCGTTGTTCTAACTTGTCATGATTCCTTGAATTTTCTTTGTGTGATGTAGCATGCACTTCAAAAACAAGGTATTTACCAAGCTCATTGTCATTTCTTATATTAATTTTACCTTCACGAAATCGTATCAGGGGACAAGAATCTATATATCCTGACTACTTCCAACTTTGCAGCTCGTTCTCTGTTTAGTTGCCACGTCACTTGTATATGCCGAGGAATCATTTTAAGCTACAGCAAGTTCTTTTGTTTTGCTGTTGTTGTTTTGCTTTTAAAAAAATGCATTTACACCTCTTTATAGGTGGTGCTACGTGAAGCTGTAGTCATAGAGAAGCCAAATCACAATGTGGTGATGGGAGGTGGTGAGGGGAGGGAGGATGCTTTTAATATCTTGGAAATATATATTTTTAACCCATGAATAATTTACAAGGTTAATAAGTAAAGTTGGGATTCTGAGAGATCAAGCATTTCTTGCCCTCATAGCCCACGAGGCAGGTTTTCCTTGGATGTTTTTATGCAGTGACTTGCTAACTGAGAATTCCTGACAATTCTAGGCAAAGGTTCCATTCTATACAGATGGTATTTTAATGTTCTCATTAAGTTGATAAAAACAAATGCTGATCTTAAAGAAAAGATCCTCCTTATCTTTCTCCCTTCCCCTTCCTGCCTCCTGTTTGCCTTTTTCCTGCCTTCATTCCCTTCCTTTCTGTTTGTTTGCCACGGTGTAGTTCAGTTTGGCCCTTTCATTGTTCCTTTGCTTAATTTTAGAGACTCCAGTGCTTCACTTATTTGGGAAAAAATTGAAGAGCCATCCATAGATTGTCATGAATTTGAGGAATTATTTTCTAAAACTGCTGTAAAGGAGAGAAAGAAACCTATTTCTGATACTATCTCAAAAACGAAGGCTAAACAAGTGAGTATTCTTGTGCTTTCTGAATTTGGACGGTATTTCTGGCATCAGTGTGAACTTTCAGTTGGAGAAAAACTTTGGAATAGTTTCTGGGCTGTGTAAACCTCCACGGACCTGACACAGATAGCAAAGGTTAGAATATTAGAACATGGGGTTAAGTAACCCCAGTCCAAATAGAACAACAAATAATCATGTCCATCACGTGATAATGCCCTCTTCTATTTGTAACTTCGTAATACATATTTCCAAAATCTCAGCCATTTCTTTCCAGAACTAGTTGTCTGAAAGTAAATTTTCACTTGATTTAAATCCATTTGAGTGCTAGTATGGGTGGGAAGAACAGAAATAGTGGGCAAAGAAAAGTAAGCAAGAAGTTCCTTGCTTAGTAACCGATAATGTGTTTGGTGTTCTGTTGCACTCGCGTGCTGTTAAAATCCAGCTAAATAGTCACGTTGCACTTGAAATATGGAAGAAAATCTCATCTCCGTTTCTCACTTCTCCATTCCATTGTTAGGTCCTTCGATCTAACCTGTGACACTTGAGTAAGAAAAAGTTAAGACTGGTGCATTTCCAGAAAAACATTTTCAAGCCACGTTTTTCAACTGATGTATCCATTGGACTTGATCATAAAATGATGTTGTTTTAAATTTCTCAAGGCTGTCATTCAGGAAGCTGTAGTAAAACCCCACAGTAATGAGCTCCAGATAGAAGGAATGACTATTGGTGCCCATCTTTTACCCTGAAATGGGGAGTGGCTACATTTCCTAACTTTTACAAGGTGGTAGGAAAGAGGACCGTGGGGGCAAAGGAATGGCAGACAGCTCAGTCCTGGGAGCAGAGGAGGGGAAATGAGGCCAGTGTCTCCAGGGTTTCTCTGGCCCAGTCTGCTCAGATGAGTGCCAAGGAATGGAGTGATTCCTTGAATTTTTGCCTCTGACCCCAAAGTTGTAGCTAGACCCAAGTTGTTACCATTGATATTTATGTCAGAGCAGACAACTGCCATCAGATGGACACTGCCAAATACAGCCAGGAAGGGATGGATTTGAATGGGACAGCTAGACTCCTGGAACCCACAGCTGGCTGGGTGGGCAAGCTCACCCTGGGCATTTCATTAATCTCTGAATAACGCAAACCCAAACATTACGCAGTCGAATTTTTCAGAAGCGTTGCCTGCATTGCACCTGGCTGCTAGTGACCGTAGGCCGGTAACTGTAGTAAATGAGACAGTGCCTGGCACGTCATGGGCACTCAGTAAACATTTGTTAAGTTAACAAACCGGCCAACAGAGGGAGGAGGACTTTTTAAAAATCAGCCAGTAGACCCCAGCAGTGATTAGAAACCAGAAAATCATTCTTGTAATAATAAGAAGTCCAAGGTGACAGTGTATATCTGGTATATTTGCATTACAGCACACTGAGGCCGAATGGTCATGTCTCTTCTCACAGACCGTATCAGAGACGGAAAAGCCGTCCAGGCAAGGTACATGGGTGGAGAGTACAGACATCGAGGAGAGTCAGGCAGCCAGAATTGTCACTTGAAAAATGGGCAGATGTGGCATGGGCCATCTCTAGTCCAGGGACTAAATACTCAGAAAATCAAACCATGCCTTCCCCACCTCCCAACACCCCCCGCCTTTTTATTTGCTGAGGGACTAGAGATGTCTTTCAGTAGCCTGAGACTATAGGATTTCATGCTGTATTTGACAGAGTATGCAGCTTGTAGCTCACTGAAATGTGATTTGTGCCTAAATCATCAAAACTTCAAATTAAACAAGTTGGCATGACATGGCCTCTTTGCGTATAAACAATTGCATCTGTGTGGAGCATCATCTCAACATAATCACCTCGCTCTGTCACTGAGACATTTCATAAACTGTGGGCTAGAGACTTTGCCAATGTCGTCATTTGCACTCACTGATAGCAACGCCACCGATGATCTTCAGCTTTCAAACAGGGTTCATGGAACAGTCCCCATCATGACTTCTGATCAGCTTGTTCCACAACTCGTTGGCCTGGGTCTTGGTACTGAGCTCTGTACTTCAGTCTGTTTTTGGAGGGATAAAAGTATTTTTTTTTCCCGTCTGTTAGAGAAAAATCACTGCAAAGTGATATATTACTGAAGAAACTTAGTTTTATTTTAACTTCATTGTATTTGGAAGAAAAATCTATCTTTTCCATTTACTTGAGACATTTAAAATTTTATTTAAAGAAAGTGTATTTTTCAGGATGCATGAAGATAGTTCCTCTCTTTATGGGAAATGTATACTGATTATATGTGCAGACATTTTGGTAGCTCATAATTCATTTCCAGTAAAATTAATAGCCTTTAATGCTGTGGCCTGTGTTTATGGAGGTATTTCAAGCAATTCTTCTTATATACAATGGAAGCTAGAAGTTCTGTTTGTCTTTAAATATTTAAAAATAGCCAAATAATTTTTCTGTGATCTGTCGTCTTGAAAGTAAGACTGTGGTTGAATGCACTGGTATTTAACGAGGTGCCTGGGCTGTTTTTACTGTCAGGGCAGAGACGTTTTCAGTGTGATAGTAGAAGATTCCTCAGCTGGGCACACTGCCGTTTGGCATAGGAGGAAGAGGGTTATTTTCTCTGGACACTCAGACTAATAGTCATGTTGAAAATCTTGTATTTCCAAATCGCTTTTTCTACGAGGAACTTAGGACAAAGCATTTTATATTTTTCTCATGGAACATATATTTATGTTTGTTCTGTGATGATTTCTTCATTTTATCCTTCTTGGTTTTCAAGTATTACATGTAAGGAGATCAGCTGAGAAAGGTATATGGAAGTTTATCAGATAGTAGTTTAACATAGTTCTGCATAACCAAATGAGTTTGACACTTCTACATCAGAATTGTTAATTAACATGCTAACGTAAAACAATGACAACACCAACTCTGCCTCTTAAGGAATAAAGAGGAAAAAAGAAAAAGCAATCTCATATGAAGCCCATGTTTAGGCATCAACACACATACACACTTGCCTGCTTTTCAAGAAGGCTCTAGAGCTAGTAAACATTTGATCCAATATCTTCTCTATTTCCAGGGTAATTCAGTGATTATTAATGTTGATAATGACCTCAAGTCACCTCAGGATCTTTGGTGCTCAAAGATTGAATTAAGTTTAACTCGAGTTTATAAGCATGAAAGTCAGAGAATTTACTTTGGAATGATTTTGATAATAAGGATTGCCTCAAAAAATTTCTAGGCTGGGTGCAGTGGCTCACGCCTATAATCCTAGCACTTTGGGAGGCTGAGGTGGGAGGATTGTTTGAGGCCAGGAGTTCGAGACCAACCTGAGCAGAAGCAAGACCCATCTCTACAAAAAAATAAAAAAATAAAAAAAAATTAGCTGTGTGTCTGTAGTCTCAGCTACTCTTTGGGAGGCTGGGGTAGGAGGATTGCTTGAACCTTGGAGTTTGAGATTGCAGTGAACTATGATATCGCCACTGTACTCTAGCCAGGGAGACAGAGTCTCAGAAACTGTCTCAAGGAAAAAAACAAAACAAAAAATATCTGGTTAATCCTGTGTCAAATGAAATCATAAGGAAATATAATTTGGGCGAGGTACAGTAGGGCTCACGCCTGTAATCCTAGCACTCTGGGAGGCCAAGGTGGGAGGATTGCTTGAGCTCAGGAGTTCAAGACCAGCCTGAGCAAGAGCGAGACCCTATCTCTACTGAAAATAGAAAAAAAAATTTGCCAGGGAACTGAAAATAGAAAAACTTAACTGGGCATGGTGGCACATGCATGTAGTCCCAGCTACTCGGGAGGCTGAGACAGGAGGATTGCCTGAGCCCAGGAGTTTGAGGTTGCTGTGAGCTAGGCTGATGCCATGGCACTCTAGCCTAGGCAAGAGAGAAAGACTTTGTCTCAAAAAATAACAATAATTATAATTTGGTAAACGTGATAGTAGAGGTAGTAGTAATTATGACAACAACAATAATAACAACCATGGAAACCACACGTCATATAGTGCCAGTTATTGTTTTTAAGCACTTTAATCCTCTTATTCCTAGCAGATAGGCACCATGGTCCTCAGTTCACAGTACAGAAGACTGAGGTATAGAGGGATTCAATAATGTTCCCAAACTGGTAAGGGGCTGAGCTCAGGTTCAAACTCCAGCCATCTGGCTCCACAGCCCTTGTTCTTCCTAATTAAGTAATAGTTACAGATGTGAAATATTTTATGAGTGTAAGTGCAGTATTTTATTTGTATGGAGACCAGAATATATACTTTTAAAAAAGAATTTGAATTTGTATTGGTTTTCACATATGATCAATACTTAAATGACTGCAATTACACTTATAAAACTGTATGTGAAGACACTTTTAAAACTTTTTCTATCTTCTAACAGATTCTGACAAGTACATAAACTGTGATGCCACCGAACATGACATTTGCCCAGTTAAATAAAAGTTGATCTGAGTGATGTGAGCTTTAGACATATAAGCTTCTGTAAGCAGTAAAAATTAGGGCCATTTGCTTGTGTGGCATATAAATAGTGGTTGGAGGCAGACAGCCACTGTGGTTAAACCTCACCAAATGTCGTGATGGTACTTTTTATTCACCCCGTGACACAAAAAGAACCATCTTTGCAAAATATGCCTTAAGTAAATAATGTCTAAGCATGTCTAAAAGATCTATAAAGGAACGTGCTACCCACGATGTAAATTTGCACACAGAAGTTAACAAGAGTGAGTAAGAATCTGTTTTTTTTTTATTTCAAATTATTATTGGGGTACAAATGTTTTAGGTTACATGGATCATCTTTACAATGCTTGAGTCCTGGCTGTAGGCGTGCCTGTCACCCAAGTTGTGTTTTTAGTACCTGTTATAATCTGTTATTTTTTAAAATACATAGTGGACATTTGTCCAACCATTTAGTGTAACACAAATGAATCTCTTCATGGGTTTCTTCTATTTGCCTGATTAAAACGCTTTGTCCAAAGAATGGGAGAGAAACATTATTTATGATAGTTAAATGTTTGTTAGGTTTTAGCCTCTGGAAATATGATTAGAAAAATAGATCATTAAATCTGCTACTTTTTATACAAGGGGAGGTAAAAGGATTCATTGGAATTCACATTTATTACAGATGTAAACTTTAAGGTATAGTGTTCTGTCTTTCCATTGCGCTTGATGACTTAACATCTAAAAAAGCCATTTTTTATGTTGTGAAAATTGGTAATAACGATGGGGGAAAAAGCATCCATTATTCAGCTGCTCTTCTTTGGGAGTACGTAGTGTAATACCTCCAAACATTCATTCATGAGACAGTAATTACCATTAAAAGGCTTCTTCTTGCTATGTTGGAGAATTCGGGGAATGTGTGTGCTACACTTCAGATATTGACTGGTGCTGGATTATTCACTGCTATGGAAAGGAGAAAGATTATATATATCTGTAAATCTTCACTTCAGTTTTATTTATTACTGCAAGTGTTTACTTTTAGATTTTAAAAAATGTTTTATCATAATCAGTAGAAATTTCAGTGTTCCCAGGGAGATAGGCTGGATGGTAATCTGAAAAGTAGAAGTCTAGTTTTTTGTAGGAGTGTTAATTTTTCCTGTATAGCTATCAAGGGTGTTAATTGTTCCAGTGTAGCAAGCGTGTGTTTGGGTTGGCTTTAACAGTTATATTTGTCTTTCATACTGAAGACCTAAAATGTCTGAAACACCAAATATCGTATAATACGACAATTTAGATTTGTTTCGGGGATACACAATAAACATTTGGTACTTTGTTTCTTTTAACATCTGCTTTTAATAGAATACATTCCTATTGCAAGCCTTAAAAATGTATTTACATAGAAAACCACATCAAAATACAAAGCTATAATTAGACAAACATAGGTTTTGTGGAATCTGGATTTGTTTTAGATGTTGAAAGATTTATTATTTTTTTGAAGATGCTATTCCTGTAACTATTTGTAGAACATACACAATCAATGCAAAGAATGCAACAATACTAAACCTCGATTTTTAAGTTTTCTTTTAGCCAAAAAAATAGTGTTTATACTTCCAAGTAAATGGCTAAAAATAAAAAAAAAACACATAAATCCATCACTGAGAGTTAATTATTTTGGACTTTATATTCATATACTATGATGGTATTAAGATTCTGTTGGACGAGATGTATAAGAAAAGGGTATGGATTTTTAATGGCTGGGATGTTCTGTTTACTGTGGTCCATAGGAATTGAAGAAAGAGTGCAGAAGAGAGTACAAATTCTATCTAGAGTGCCAGGCATGGTGGTGCGTGCCTGTAGTCACAGCTACTTAGGAGGCTGAGGCTGGAGGATTGCTTGAGCCCAGGAGTTTGAGGTTGCAGTGCACTCTTACCCTACCTGTGAATAGCCACTGTGACCCCATCTGTAAAACAATTTTTTTAAAATTCTATTTGGAGCAGATGATGGGAAAGTGTTTTCTCAATATTGCCAGTTTAGATTGGAGCTGCTATTGCAGAGAGCCCTAGAACACTAAAAAGAGTGAGCCTACTTTAGTTCCACTGGAGAAATCAAACAGTGAAAGTACAACTTACACTGTTGTACCCTTTTTTGATCTGATGACAGCAGAGTTTATTCATTTCGGCAGGGAGCATCAGCAGAGGAAATGAGCTAAATATACCAGAGAGGGCACAGGTTCTCTAGAGGGCTGATTTATTATGGAACAACCCAAGAGAGACAGTATTGAGTAATTCAAGGGACTATACTTGAATAATCCTTTAGGTTCCACACTGTATACTTGAGACAGTAAGAACTGTGGGTGGTCAGGAGTTGAATGGAGTTTGTAGGCTGGAGCTGGGATAAAGCCTGTATAGAGGAGACATGACTTGAAGTGGGCCTTGAAGAATTTATTTGGTTTAGATATGTAGAGAAGATTAAGGGATGATTTTTGAGACTAGCACCATGAGCAAAGATTTCCTTGCAGCTTATTTAAAACCATAGTAAATCTGTCACCATTGTAGCAGGCTTCCCCTGTGTGCTCCTGTCTGAGAGTTTCAGGAATGTAAATGTAGATCATTTATGTTCATTTCCCTTAACTGAATGTGCTTCCTTCTCATCCTCCTAGCAAGTCTTCAGGTTTGTCATATTAGAAGTAAGTGTGAGAATTGAATTTAGATAAATTGGACCCAAAGCTTACTTTGCTTTCATGGCATGAAATAGAATGTATGTTTCTTTACCATGGACAGCAACAGGACTTTGGATCACCCCAAAGCAAAGGAGGGTTTTATCCCTTCTTTGACTTACATAGTCACAGTTATGACAGCTCCTACCTTTGGTCTACAGGAAGGGGTACTGGGGACATTGGTCTGATTATTCACATCCTAACTCAGTGTGACCTATACTGAAAACTGGTTATGATTATTTGAGACCACAAGCTTAAGACTTAAAAAAAAATTACTGTTATTTATGTCTTTAGTGTTAACTTCAGCTCTTTTGTGATGGTTTAAAGTTGTTCTATCTTTTTGAAACCTATCATCCTGCCTCTCCTAGGGTAAAACCATAGCCACAGACAGAGTTAGAAAGAGAGAGATGCTGTGTTCTTGGCTGCACGTGTCGAGGATAGAGCAGAGTTGGGGGTGGCTGGTGATGAGAATTATTTAAATAATTCCAATTATTTAAATTGGAATGTAAGCTGTTTCTTTTTTAAAAAATATGTTCGTTATGGAAGATTTCTGACATTTCTCAATTTTTTGTCAAATGTTAAGATATGAATCTTTAAAATTACTTGGTTTATAACTTGGAACTCTACCTGGAACGAGAAACCCCCTTGATCATGGTGAACTATTATTTTGATGTGCTGTTGAATTTGGTTTGCTAGTATTTTTTTACGGATTTTTGCATCTATGCTCATAAGAGAATGGTATTGAGTCTGTAGTTTTCTTTTTTGTTGTGCCCTTTCCTGGCTTTGGTATGAGGTGATTGATACTGGCATCATAGAATCAGCTAGGGAGAGTTCCCTCCTCCTCGATGTCATGGAATAATTTCTCTAGGATAGGTACCAGTTTTTCTTTGTAAGTCTGGTGGAATTCAGCTGTGAATCCACCTGTTCTGGGGCTTTTTTTGTTGCTGTTGTTGGGATATTTTTTTTATTAGTGCTTCAGTCTTGCTGCCTGTTATTGGTTTGTTCGGGATATCTATTTCTTCCTGATTAAGTCTTAGGAGATTGTGTGTTTCTGGGAATTTATCCATTTCCTCTACATTTTCTAGCATATGCACATTGAGATTTTCATAGTATTCATGGATAATATTTTTCTATTTCTGTGGTATCAATTGTCATATCTCCTTTTGCTTTACTGATTGAGCTTATTTGAGTCATTTCTATTTCTGGTTAGTGTAGCTAGATTTTTGTTTATCTTTTCAAAGAACCAACTTTTTGTTTCATTTATTTGTATTTTTTTGTTGGTTTCCATTTTGTCCTTCTCTGAGCTTTGTCATTTCTTTGTTAGATTCAGGTATGTTTGCTCTTTTCTAGTTCCTTTGCGTGTGGCATTAGGTTGTTAATTTGTGATCTTTTTGTCTTTTTGATGTAGGCACTTAAGTCTATGAATTTTTCCCTGAGAACTGCTTTTGCTATATCCCATAGATATTGACAGCTTGTGTCCCGTTTGCCATTCAGTTGGAGGAATCTTTTGATTTTCATCTTAATTGTGTCATTGATCCTGCAGCAGGTTGTTTAATTTCCATTACTTTGTGTAGATTTGAGTGTTTCTCTTGGAATTGATTTCTAGTTTTAGTCCACTGTGGTCTGAGAAGATGCATGGCATGATTTCGATTTTTTTTTTTTTTTAATTTGATGAGACATGTTTGTGTCCAAAGAGATATGATAAGTCTTGGAGAATGTCTGATGTGCTGATGAGAAGAATGTATATTCAGTAGTTTTTTGGTAGAATATTCTGTAGATGTCTGTTAGGTCCATTTATTCTAGAGTCCTTTTTAAGTCCAGTGTTTCATTGTTGATTTTATGCTTTGATGATCTGTCCAGTTCTGTCAGTGGAGTAATCCAGATTTCAGCCTATAATTTTCTGGCTAAGTAATATTTTTTTCAAGCTCAAACCTTTTTTCCCCCCTCAAAATACATGGTCAAAAGTATAAGCCATTTTTAACTTAAAAAACAATATAGTTTTATGGCAATAGTCTATTAAAGGAGAAATTTATATCTTTTCTCTTTGCTCTTGATGAAGAGACTGAAGATCTATGGACTGTGATTTTTCTCTTTGGTAGTGTGGGGCTCTGGGAATATAATTAAAGTCCCTTTAGAAAACCTAACTGGCCTTGCAGTCAGTGCTTTTGGACACAGTCGCCAGCATCCCCCAGAGGATAGATTTTCTGTGTTTATGAAGGTTACCTCTGCTGTTGGTTTAACATTTGACTACAAACTGTTTTATTGCCTGTTTTGATGAAAGTTTGGAAGAATCTTTCTTCTATCAAGTCCTCATGTAGGAAAGAGGGTTGAAAGCAAAATCTTAGGATCTCTGTGTTTTTAACTTACATATTGAACAGACATGCGTGGTAAAGGAGATTTGCATTATTGAAGCTAAATTTAAATGCATACGTTAAAATTGGCCTGTCCTCTTTTGCTCTCTCCCTGTCTCTCTCTCCCTCCTTTTCTCCTTTCTCTCCCCTGCTCCCTCCCATATGCAGTGACATATGATGTCCAATGCTCTCTTGGTAAACAGCGTCCCCTGTCCTCTATGCACGTATACAGCATGATCAAAAAATGTTTTCTTGGTGACACAGTTAATGCCTTTGTCGAAGAGTCAGGACTTAATATTCTGTTAATTACAGTATCAATGTCCTGTGTGTGTGTGTGTGTGTGTGTGTGTGTGTATATATATATATATATGTGTGTGTGTGTGTTTAGCCTCAAAATGAAAAAACGACGACTGTTTGGTGATTCTATTATGTGTTGTGCCAGGTTTAAAAGTGAATGAAATGCCTGTGCTATTACTCCATACTTGACAAATTTTAACTAGAGTATGAAAGTGTCTAAAAATAGCAAGTTTGAGAAAAAACATTTTAAGAAACTACTGTATAAATCTTGCTACCCAAAAGTTTATGGGGGGGAAAAAAGTGAGAAAGAGTATAAAGTTGAAATGAGAACAGAAAGAGCTGACATCACCCAAAGCTTTGCAGAGTATTAAGACATATTTTTTTCTCATTTTTTTCCCAGCTAGCCATAAAACTCATTGTTTTGAGATGTATATTAGCAGGAATGTAAACAAGGTTTCTCTTTAATGGATCTATATGGCAATCTTTATTATTGTTTTGTGTATTTCTCCACATGGATTCTACTGTTATTAAAACTTCAGAAAACATAAATAGGTCACTCTATTTTGTTAACCCTTAGTACAAAATAACTTTTTTCTCTTCGTGCTTTTCTGTGAAATTTGTTGGTGTTTTTACTTGTGGATTCTTTTACTAACATTTTGTGTACTTAAATCAATTACCGTTATAAGTAAAGCTTTTCATTATTAGGATGGAATTTCTCCTACTTTTTTCCACTGCCAAAAAAATGAAACTAGCATGTTCTTCGGGCACCACTAGAAGCTAGAATTTCAGTTGAGATCCACTTGAAGCTGAGTGCTTTAAGTTATCAGCCTTTCTTTTATGGCCTAGATGGGCCCAGGGCTCCCTAAAAACTGGGTTTGAGCTAATCTTCATCCTTTGAACTGGCAAGGAAAGACAAAGTAACTTATTTTATTTTGAAAGTTAGTTTGCAGTGTTCCCTTGGTGATGCCAGACAGACTTGGCTGGTTTTTTGTTAATAAAAACTTTCCTATTGCAGTAATGCCAGCTTCCTTTTGAATATTGCCACACATGAAGCAGGTAGGTAGAGAGCTATTCCAAAAAGAGGGAAACAAAACAAAAAAAACTCCTCAATTTGACTGTCTCTTTTCCTTCTATATTAAATCTTCCAAAAAAAAAAAAACAAAAACCAACTATGCAAAGCAGCCAAATATAATAGTAAAACAAAAATTTTCCTTTAAAAATGATCAGAAAATTATTTCCCCATTTTTTTCTATCAAGTATGAACAATCTTGGTTATATTTTCAAAATCTGATCATTATAAAATGCAGATGAAGCAAATAACCAAATGGCAAGGTGGTTTCAGCTTCTTAATATTTTGGTGCCACCAAGTTAAATAGGAAGGAAACAGGTGTTAGTGTGAAACATACAGTTTAAAAGCAAATTATCCTATTGGCTACATTAGAATAGTGTATTTAAGTAGGAGAAACACAGTTTCTGAATAGAGATTTGAAGACACAGAAGTTAGAGACCCTGACTTGTTGAATCTGGCTTGATATGGGGGGACTTGGAATGGTTACAGTGATGACTTGAAATAATAATTAGGTTTTGAATTGATTCAGTGGTTTGCATTTTCAAACTTAAGATTCAGTTTATTGGAGAGATTTTCCACCTAAACAGAGTAAAGCCCTTCTGTAAGGCGATCCTCTTTGGTGTTACGTTATTTCAACAAAAGTCTTCAAAGGCCGGAAATCGTGGTTAGGAATAAGTCCTCTTGTCACATTTTCAGCTCTTTATCCTCCTGAGTTTCTACCTTTTAAATTGTCCCCTGTTCTCCAGAGCATTTCTAGGGACTTCTTGAAATCATTTATCCTCCTTGCTTTGCTCCCTTCCTGGTAACACGTTCCATATGTTTTCTTCCCTTTTTCAGGAACCAGGATTACCTATATTCTGCATTTCCGTGAATATCTTAACATTTATACTGCTGAATCTCTTCCATTTGCTCACTCTTCTTCCTTATTTGAAATCATGCAACGCGATGGAGCTAAAAACCTACCAAAAAATATTTTTTTTTCCATATACTTACAAACTTTTTTTTTTTTTATCCATGTCAACTTCTAATGCTTCTAAGAGGAAGGAGTACAGCTCTCTTAACTACGCTGACAACTTTAGATTGTTTGAGAATCTGTACTCTTCTCTACATCCTTCTTGAGCTGCGATTAGCGTTTCGTGTATGGCAACCAGTGTTGCATGGAAAATTCTAGAAAGAGCATATAACACATGACTCGCGCCAAACAGTAATTTGTTTGTTTTCAGTTCGCCTTCTTTTTTTCCTTAATCCAACTTACTAAGTCATGTTTGCCATTCTTGAGGTTACTAATATGGTTTTGCAGATTTTACTGCCCTAATTTTAATAACCGTGTCATTCTTCCCTCGTAATAGTCTACTATACATTCTTCCCTCCCACTGGGCCACCCAGGACTGTGTTGGATCTGACATGTCCTCACTGTCTTTCTCATTCTTCTTACTGCGGTCTTGCTGTTCTTCTCACTTGTTTATTTTATCTTTTTTGTGTGTTTACTCACATCACTATTGAGTTTTTAAAATGTAAGCTGTTGTAAATTTCCAGTGGCTTATGTATCGCGTACACTTTTTTTTATTCACTCATTCTCTTTTGCAGGCACTTAATATATTCCAATTATTAGAAAACTATGTATGCGTCTATCTTCCTTTTAGGTTCCTTCTCAGAGCCTGTAAAACCATCTCTCTCGCTAAACTTATTTTATTGATTTTTTTTTAAATTTAACACCACAGAAGTCATTTAGAAGGAGTAACATATTATTGTTATGAAGTCTCATACTAAGTTTTAGGGAAAAATTGATATCTGAAAAGATGTTACTTGTTCTGGAAAAGCTCAGTGATCCTACAAGGAATAGGACCAACTCCTTTACTAAGTAGGGATAAAACCAGACTATTTTGTACCTCCTCTTTCTGTATGTTCATAAAAAGTACCAGAAGCCAGAGGCAGATAACTCAAACGTTGCATATTGATCTGTTCCCCATGTTGACAAGCAGAGCGGGCCATTTCAGTGATCGGGAAACTTCGGCAATGGGTTCATTGCAACTATTGGTGATACCCATTGGCAACACCAGTGTGTATAGTTCACACTTACAGAAGTCCAGAGTGCACGTGAGTTAGCCATGCAGATGGATGAAAGGAATGTGGGCAGGGATAGAATTGCTACAGTGCATGAATTCATTATTTCTTGGATCCTTTTTATTGATAGGAAATTTTTAACTCATGGATAGCTGGGATAATCAGCTCATTCCCTTTTAGCTATTCCAGTCATTCTTTCCTTTAGCCCATTAGTGCCAACTTGTTTTCCTAGGGGGGCAAAGCAGGAAAAAAAAAGGTAGGAAAAATTCAAACAAATTATTGAATTTTTTTGCATTAACAACCTCCTCAGGGGAGTCTCCTTCCCCCTACCCTTGCCATGATTCTTAACCTTCTTCCTGATGACCCTGGAAAGAGGAGAGAAAAGTGAGAAAGGGTCAAAGAACTTTTATACACTGAGCAGAACTTCTGTTGGAGATATCAAGGGTGGAGAGATCTTCCAGAAAAGGGAAAACCCATTGTAGAAGAAAAGGAAACAGGCCTTGGAAGGGGGAGTGCACCCGAGCATTGCGTGTGAAGATGCTGATTTTGTGTCTCTTTAAGCTCAAATCCAGGCTGAGTCTTCATGTCTGTTTCTTTTCTACCACAAAGAGACATATACCATGCTTGCCGTAATCACAATGTTGGGCAATAATCACACGACTTGTGCTTTAGGAGGGGTATAAAAAACTTTCTGTCATCACCAAAAGAAAAAAAAAAAAGATGTGTGTATGAACCTTCCCACAGATTAGCTATAATTAGAAAACCATGTTGAATCGTGTTGACTCGGATGAGGATACGAAGAAACCAGAAATTATTCTGTTCATCACAAGCTGGCTTCCCCACCTTATTTTGCCAGTCATGTTTTAGAAAACTAGTTATACAAACTGAAATTATTCTCTTTCCTGCCTCTACTTTAGAGGTTTTTGGCTTCCAGTTCAAAAATGGGAAAGGAGGAAAGCCTGGGATATTGCAGTAAGTCAAGGATTCCTTTCAGTCCTGGGGCATTCTCATACACACATTGAAAAACGGTACCCGGATGTCATCCTTGTGTGATTAAATAGAAGGACTTCTAGGCCAAGGTGAAGTTTTGGATGAAGTTAAAATTGCCGTGATGCTCATTTGCTTTTCTTTTAAAGTGATCTTTTCATTTAGATCAGCTTTTAATTTGTTAATTGTGTAACCTTGCATCAGCAAAGGGCATACACCTCAAGCTTTTCTTGTCACCTGGTGGCGGAAGTCAATCAATACTGGGATCCATCTCCTCCTCCTCCCCCAGTATCAAAGTTGGCCTGGTAGGGAAGGATCCCACCCAGAAAGTCTGGTAACTTACTCATCAGTCACTCCTGATTATTCATAGATTTTCTTTTTTATGTATCTGTGGTTTTTTAATATCTTAGATTATTCATGTCTATTATGTATGAGTTTTTTCTTCCCCAGGAGACTGCTTTTGTGTATAATGACCTTGTGCTTGTCGTGGGGATAGACATGAAGGATGTGGGTTTATGATTCATGCTCAAGCAAATTTAATCCATTTAATCTGCTGTGAAAATGGAAGCATGAGATGCTGCTGAGAGTTATGGCTGTTTTGCATGCCTTGAGCTCTTGGCATTGACTCAGTTCTATGGTAGGAAGGTGATTTCCTTTCAGGTGATTGATTACTTGAAATGGATTTTTCTCTCCTCTCATTAGAACCATCCATTCTCCTTAGAATGGAAGCTTTTTAGCTTCAGTGACTCTTGTCAGAGTCTTGCCTTTACCTGCATACTCCAGGCCCCTAACACAGTGGGACACCCCATGATATTGATCCACAACCAGCCTTAAAGATATGTTTTTGAATAGTTGAACTGTTCAAAAAGCCCATATATAATAAATTAACTCTTCCAGGGGTTTCAGTGGTTTTATTTTCCTCTTATGTGCTACTTTGGGTTTAACTTTTCATGGAAGTGCCTTTACAAAGTTGAGTGGCCCTTCCTTTCCATGTCTTCAGCAGCGTCAGTGTTGCATCCACTAATGGTAGCTAAGGACAGCAGAGCTGTGATTTTTTTTTTTTTTTTTTTTGTCTCTCTCTCTTGCACCTGAGAATAGTCATGGAAGAGGCTAGGATTCTGATCTTGGGTTTTAGGCCATATTTCTACTTCTTGTCTCATAAAACAAAAACATGATTTGAAGACTGGGGTAACACTTCTCTGTTCCTAAGTTTATTTGATTGCTGATTCTCTCTGTTGATGACTCTTGAGCAGATAATTAACAGGTATAGTCAGATGAGTTACCACCAGCTTAGAAAATGTTCAGGGATTTTTATAAGAGCTACTCACTGTTGTTCGGGTCAGTCTCAGCTCAGCTGTGCATATCGGCTGTTGGTGCTCCTAACCTGTCCCTTTGCACAGACTGTGATTTTTATGCGTCTGGGTCTTACCTATTGTCAGTTTCCTACCATGTAGAATTGCAATTATGTATTTTGTTTATCAATCTTCATTTTCAGTATATTTCCCTTTTTTGGAGTTTTAGAAATAATGAAATACCCCAGCTGGCCTTTGTACCTTGGGATGGAATCACTTACAGAATAGGACACATGTCTTCCCCTCACATTGAGTCATGGTGTAGTGACATAAGGGAATTTCATAGGATTAGCGGAATAACCAGAGATTCCATGTGGCATTAATTCACTCCATGTCTATTTATTGAATACTAACTGTGCCAACCACTGAGCTTAGTACTTTAGCGTGAGAGGGGACAGAGATTGCGGAATAGGACTGGGCTTTGAGAGAGATTGGAATTGGGCTATATATGTATAATTCCAGGGGATGCTCGAGTTTCTTTGCCTTCTTGCTGCCATAAACTCAAGAGGATGACACTGAGCTGGGAGAAACAAACTTTCATAATCCCAAATAGCATCTTATTCTAAAATTGCTTTTATTTGACTTATGAATGAATCTTTAATAAGATGATTTGCTCTTCCTTAGGATTCTGATCTGGCTTCATTTGTCTTCCATGAACACATTGACCACAGATTGTAGGCATTAAGCAGAATGAACTGGCTGGAAAAATCCACCCCAGAAATAAACATTTGCCTGTAATATTTTCTAGGGATGCTTGTATACTTACAGATAGTTCAAAATTACTTTTAATCAAATACTTTTATGCTGCTGACTATAGTGTTCCGGGGAAGATAATGATGTTCAAATGAAGGCGACGATGATTGACAAGAAAGGACTGATTTTAGAAACATATAGGAGTTAGAATGGCGTGACTTAGCTATCTACTAGATAATTATTCAATAGTTATATTTATAGGCACTTGAAATATATTAAGCACTGTGTATCCCTATAGCCACTGCTTCTGAATACTCAGCAAATGATCTTGCATAAAGGAACTAAAACTTACTTGGTGAATACCTAACTTAACGTATCATATCTGTCATGTATATGTTTCTGTAGATGCGAGTGTTGGAAACCATTGACACTGGTAACAGGTTTTCAAAACATTTAACTGCTTTATAGGCTCCTGGGTGACTTAATCTTTTGATTTTGTTCTGAGATATTTAATAATTTAATCATAACTATGTTTGTAAATCTTCAAGGAAATTATTGAAAAGTCTGAAGTTTTATTTGTTCATTTCGTTAGTTGTTCTACCAAAGTTCCAAACAACTACAACTACTTTGGAGAACTCCTTGGTAGTAAATACTAAAGTTCAGTACATATAACCCGTGACCCAGTAGTCATAAGAGCAGTTTTGCTTCTATGTGTGTATATCCAAAAGAAATGAGTTCATATATACATAAAAATATGTATATAAGAATACAGGTAGTAGCAGTATTTGTAATGCTTCTAAACTGAAAACCTTTTAAAATATCAATATTAGAATTGGAGAATAAATTGTTGGCATAGCTACACAGTGGAATAGTATACAGCAATGAAAAGTAACAATCTACTGTTATACTCAGCAACATTGATGGATTTCATAGACAAAACCAATGTGAACACAGTATGTTTCCATTTATATGAGGTTCAAGAGCAAGTAAAAGTAATTGGTGGCAATAGACATTAGAATGAAACCTTTGGGAGGGGAATATTGATTGGAATTTCTGAAACAGTAGCCACTTCAGAAGAACTATATCAAATAGCACAACACCAATTTGAGACTTTGGGACAATAGAGTTGAAGATATCTTCAGAGATAGGAATAATGAATGATTTGGCTATTGTTAGATGAGGATATGATAGAATTATTTAATACAGTGTGGTAAGTTTCTTTAAATGGGATTATCGAAGAAAGGAAAAATGCTAAATATATGCTCCCTGAAATGATGCCATCAGAAAGGATACTGTTGGTTTCAGAAAGACTTAAAATCACATATTAAAACTTTCATTCTTTAAAAATGAGCACCATAAATTAGTTTCACTGACATGTCAATGTTTATCTCACTTTTACTTCCAAACTCTAGGAGGTCTTTTGAATATAACCCAGTCGCTTAGTCAGTATATAACTTCCAAAAATAGATTGTAGACTTGTAAGAAAGCTGGAAATGTCTTGCTCTATGGAGTAAGACCAAATGCAATTTTCACCCTTGTATCTTCATAGTGCTAAAAGCACCAGCGTACTCTGTAGATGGAGCCAGAAGTCAAGTCTTGTCTCTATGGAAGGGCCAAAAAGAGACATCATGCTAATGGCCAGAGAGCACAGGGAGAGGAGCAGAATGCCAGAGCAGTTCACAAACTGAATAGCCATTTGCTAAATCATTAAAAGTTTATTATGCTAAGTCTATTCAATAATTGTATATGCTACGTGGTCATTTGTTTCCTGAATAACTTCTTCCATGTCAAACTTTTCATCTAAATTTATCACTGGCATTTTATTGTTGTAACCACAAAGGAAGGGGAACTATTTTGATTTTTGTTTGTTTTTCACGATTTCCCTGAAATTAAAGTACTACATGAGGCGGAATATTCGATGGGGGTTATCCTCTAAAGTTTGCATTTTTTAGCTAACGATTTGAAAAATACTTTATCTTCTTTATATTTTAACTATCCATATTAATTGTGTGTGATACCACAGGACATTAAGGACATAGTGGGGGAAAATGAGACATAGTGTATGAAATTCCTTGGGAGGAATGTGTTGTCTGTATTTGAAGCTTTGGAGATGGTGCGGGATAGTGGTCAAGTGTGTAGACTTTGGAACCAGACTGCCTGGGTTCACATCTGGTTCTGCCATTTAATGGATGTGTGACCTTGAACAAGTCACTTCTGCTGTAAAATGCAGACTGTAAATGACCTACTGCATTGGGTTTTTGCAGTGATTCCGGGAAAGAATAATATAAAGCTGGTGCCAAATAATGTTCTCAGTTCATAGTCTCCATAAGATAATAACAAATGTGCAAATGGTCCCAATAATAGTCTTTTTTTCCTTTGTGGTTGTCACTAACCTTATTATCTTATCAGCATCATATTTTTGGTGATAATTAACATCTCCCATTGAGATAATGCTGACAGATGAAGGGAGATGCTGATATCTATATTTTTTAGACACATATTTGATATCCAAATATTTTTGGCAATATTGTGAAACATTTAGATGTTATACTCACATTTAATGACATTCTGATACTTTGGTTTTAAAGTTAGCCTGTAATGCTTCCCACTGAATTTTAAGTGCTAAAGACATAATGTGAAAATTATAGGTAGGACAACACATATGTAAAACCAGATTTTTAGAGGGAATTCTGAAGGAAAAAAACAGTCCAGCAGACTTGCATGCAATAAGATAGATGAAACATTCCGATCACCAAGCTGTTTGAAATGGTGAAGGTCCAAATTATATCTTGTATAGATTCTGTATGACGAAACTGGCTAGAGTGACAAAAGGCTATGTTCAAAGAATATAAAAGAGAAAATTGTATATTGCTTTAAATTCAAGGAGTTTAAACATCTCTGCATGATTTCCTTTTGCTTTGAAAAATAGAGAGGGATGGAGATTTATGATAGTTGGTTTAAATTAGAAAAGCATTTTATTTTAAGAGCCTAGTGGTATTTATTTAAACTTTTTGCATGTTCCTGTAGCTTTTTAAAACGAAATGTGAGATTTGGAAATGCAAACCTATTAGAATACAAATTTTATTAACATATATGGCCTAATGCCATTTGTTTTTCTTTATCAGTTTGGTATCACTTTGGACTTTTTTTTTTTTTTTTGTCAAGGTCATCCTAAATGCTTCAGTTTTATCTAAGAAGTTGATATAAGTAAGGAATTGAATTTCTAATTCCTTTAAAAATTATTCCTTTAAAGAAAAATATCCAAAAGCAGGTGATGTTCCCTTGGCGTTTTGTTAGTGGATTCTTGCACTGTATCTAGTGCTCTGTTATGTACAAGGGGTGTGTGTGTGTGCGCGCGCGCATACACGCGTGCACATGGCTAAAAGAGAAGCATGTGAGCTTTGGAGTCGCACTTAGCCAAGTGGAGGAAATTCCGGCCTGCCTGTCTTTGTCTTGCGTCTTTTGGCAATTCTCCACACTGAACATCACTTTCTTCTGAGAATTAATACGTCATAGTAGTTATTATTTTGGTAGATGTGACTTAAATATGTTATAAACATCAAACTGTTAGGAATTACTCCATTGACTTGACTTTATTTAGAACAAGCCTGTGGCTCTGCACCTTTTTTTTTTTTTTTCTAACTGCTTGCATTCTAAGAAAAGAATTTCACCATTGACTGGATAAATGTGGCTAATCTTGTGGGCTAGGTAGGTGTCATTCTCTTTATTTTAGTGCACCTTTCTTAAAACCAGATAGAACGCATGTCTCAGAGTTTACCAAATCATTCTTTTGTAACATGCTGTTTTTTTTAATGACATGTCTTTTGTCTGACTCGATTTCTGATTTAACAATAATTTATAATGGTATACTGAATGGCAAAAGATGGTAGCAGGGAGATATTGTCGTCAAGAAACAGTGGAGAGCCAGATGGATAGTAGTTTTTATTTGGTGAGAAGATCGTCCTGCAGACTTACTTGAACATCTTGAAGTTCTTGCTTCCAGTTAGTTGGAAAAACCTGGGATATGGAACCAGGAGACCAGTATCAGGATCATGGACTAAATGAGAATAAAAACAGGAACCAAGAAGATGGTGTCAAGAGAGGTTGAAACATCCTACTCAGTTGAGGAACAGCACGCAGATTATATTAAAACCAGGAGACACAGCTCTCTGGACTGAAATCTAAAATATACAACAAGAAACCAAGCGAGAGAGAGGGACAGGAGGGGAGAGTACAAAAAGGCTCTGATTGGTAACCTCCCCAAATTCCACAGCTGTCACTCTCCATCCTAGGCTGAGTCAGACTCAAAAGCAAGACTGGCAGAGCAAGTAGCTTCCCCCATGCCATAGCTCGATACCTACGCCGAGAGACACATCCAGGACCAAGTTAAGAAACAGACAAATCTTGCCTGAGTAGGCTTTGCTATATTTTCAGAGTTAACTTATATATTCCTAATCATTGAGAGGTGTCAACTGGCATTTCACCGATTAGCAGACGGTGCCTGTTCTGTTTCTGAGATTGTGCCTAGGCTGCCCAAGTAGAGAGGATTGTCTGGTGCCAACCAGATAGTTTGGAGATATCGCTCTTGGGCATGGTCAGTGTCAATGCCTTCTGTGGTCTGTGGTGCCTTGGAATGCTGTTGGATGCCTGTGAGGTCGGCCACCCTGCCCTGGGGCTTAACATTAATCTGAGTAGGACAAGGTGGTCCTGTAAATAAGACTGCAGTCCTCCTGCGTGTTGTGGGGGTGCACTAAAAAAAAAGCCTGATAACCTTTTGCTCTGCAAAATCCCATACTAGCATTCTTCGCTTTTGAGTGTAGACGAGTTAAGATTTCAGATGTCTGCTGTTTTTGTGAAATAGCATCAGGAAGTTCAGTGAAGTCCCTTGGTTCCTGATTCTCACTGGGTCAAAAATCTAGATGAATTTTATCTTTCCAAAGTAAGAAGATCGAATCTAAATCAAAGCTGTGGGATGACCAACAGTATGTCTAAAGAGTTCTTAAAGAAACAACACTTTGTAAATTCCCCAAGGGAGTGGGAGTTAGCCACTGTATGTGGTGTTTTCTCTCTCAATTCAAGATGTTTATCCTTATCACTCATAGGAAGTGATAAGGAATAAACACCTTATAGTGTTCCTCTTGTTGGAATAAACTCACGTGCTTTTACAGTATCATAAAATATAACTGCTGGTTGTGGGATTATGAAATATATAACACCAATACCTGGCATCTGCAAGATGTTTTATACTATGAAAATATTTTGCATTTTACCATATTTGTTTATTTCAAGTTATGGGACTATTGCAGATGGATTATTAACTGTATTCTACAAATGGGGAAATTGAGATCTTCAGGCTAGGGAACTTGTCCAAAGTTATATAGCAGCTAATTTAGGCAAAGATACAGACTGAAATACAGATCTTCTCCCTTCATGCAGATCAAATCATTGGAAATCTTGAGTCTGGGAATTGTTCTCTCTTTGCCTTTCCTGCTATTCTTAAGTCTCTTGTTCAGTTTGGTTTTCCTGTTTCCTATTTGCTCACACTTTC
>CM052455.1:5621588-5708112 GCA_028533085.1 Varecia variegata
AGTCGTGCCAAATGATGACTTGTGTTCCAGTGCCTGTCTTGGGTAGGAATTGCAGCATTTGCCACAAGACTCCATCAACTCAACATGCACAGAGCATTGAGAAATTAAGTACTGGAAGTGGACAAGAATGTTCTCATTCAGCTTCTTCTTTGCATCCCCTCTCTCTCTCTCCCCTTGTTCCTCCTCCTACCCACTTTCTCATTTCAATACTTTGAAAATATGTCTAAAATTCATGAACTGTATCGTCAAATTGAAGCAATGTCCATGTTCAGAGATTATACAGGAAAAGCTAGTCTGTAAACTTGTTGATAGGGAATCATTAGCTTACAACTGTTAGTTTGCAACTATTACATTTAAAATTGTTCATTCCTGATATTTCTTTTTTTTTCCTTATGTTTGGGAAGAGGAAAAAAAGAAGGATTTTTAAAAATAGCTTTCCACCATAGCTCCCCCCACCCTCTGCGGTTTTACTTTGCGTGGCTTCGGTTACCCGCCGTCAACTGCAGTCGGAAAATATTAAGTGGAAAATTTCAGAAATAAACAATTTATCAGTTTTAACTTGTGAGCCATTCTGAGTAGCGTGATGAAATCTCGCACGGTCCCACTCTGTCCCTCTCAAATGTGAATCATCCCTTTGTCCAGCGTATCCACTGACCCACCCATTAGTCACCTAGACAACTTGTCTTGGTTATCAGATGGACAGATCACAAGAAGTAAATACAGTACAATAAGATGTTTTGAGAAAGAGAGACCGCAGTCACATAACTTTTGTTATAGTATGTTGTTATAACTGTTCATTATTAGTTATTGTCGTTAATCTTGTGCCTAATTTATAAATCAAACTTTAGCGTAGATATGTATGTATAAGAAAAAAGATAGTGTATATAGATACTATCTGCCATTTCAGGCATCCACTAGGGGTCTTGAAAAGTATCCTCCGTGGATGAGGGGACGCTACTGTGTTACGTTTTAAAATTAATATCACTTCCAAAAGGAACTTTAGACAACATTGAAAAATACAGAGAAGAAAATATCTGTATTCCTATAGTCCAGTGATAAATAATATTTATATTTTGATACGTTTCTGTCTAGTGTGGGAATATGTATTGAACATGCATGAATTATACAGTTGGGACCATGGTGGACATAATTTGTGTAATTGTCCAATCTTATATTATCTGCTTTACAGTAGTATAATTTAATTTATTTACATTTATTATGCATCCTGTTTTCTTTCTGATTATCTGTTGTCTTGATAATTTTTTTAATATTCCATCCCTAACTCCTCCAATAATATCTTAGAAGCGCTATACCTAGTCTCCCTATTAATTTATTGAGTGATCCTAAATGTTAATATATATTTTCTTAACTATATAATTTTATAACATGCTATAAACTTATGTAGTATATTTATCCTTCAAATAAGATTAGAGTTTTAGAACATTCTAACTAATAATTAAACTCCTTTCACTTACCTTCTAGTGCTTTTCTTGAATTTTAACATTACCATTTTTCTTAAAATCATTACTACTGTTTTATAATCATTAATAACATTTACAAATATATTTAATCAATTACTGTGCTATCATTGTTATATACCATTTCCCCCTTCTCATTTGATGTTCTTTCAGTGTGAGCTGATGGGTGCTAAACTCTTAGTTCAAAAAATAACTAAAAAAAATTGTTCCCCTCATTTTTGAATAATAATTTTGCTGGAAATAGAGTTCTAAATTGACTTATTTTTCATCAGTGTTTTGGAAATACTTTTGTTCTCTTCGTACATCTCTTATCACTGATTGATCTGTTCTCATTCTTTTGTAGATAATCTGTCTTATTTCTGATTACTTGTATAATTTTCTCATTATCCCTTATTCATCTTTGACTTTTCTTTGATATGTATAGTATGAATGTATTTTCATTTTTTAAGAACTTTCAATTTAAAGGCTGATGGTTTCCTTAATGTCTTAAAATTTCTCAAGTCATTATCTGCTCAAGTATTATTTCACTTTTCTCCTCTTTTCCTGAAACTCTTTTTAGGTATACATTGGCACCTTTGATCTAAATTCTCCTAAATCCTCTTTCATATTTTTTAAATTTCCTCCTACCTTTTGCTATAATCTTCATGCATTTCTTGACATTGTCTTCAAGTTCATTGATTCTTTGACGCTGTTCAACCTAGTGTTTATATTAACAATGTAGTTACTTTTAAAGCATGATCATTTTTGTTTCTGAGACTCCTCATATGTATTTTATTATATTCATTTTTGCCCCTAAAGTAATTTCTTGACCTTATTTTGGATATTATCTTTCCTTTATCTCATTGATATTTATAAAAATATACTAGAGTCTTTTTCAGTTTTTGTTTTACCTAAAATGAATTCATCTTCCATTTGTTGAGTTTTATAAGTTGTCATTTGGCTCATTAGTTTTCTTTATGGTATCAATGTTGATTTTTAAAAGGAGTCAGAAAATGATGGTCTGTGGGCTAAATCTGATCTCTTTTTGTAACAAAGTTCAGTTGGAACACAACCACACCCAGTCATTTACATACTGCCCATGACTGCTTTTGTGTTACAATTTAAGAGCTGAAGAGTTGTGACAAAGACCTTCTATCAACAGATATGTCCCTCACTCTCTCCCTTCCTTTGGCTGCTCCCAAATCCTTCACTGTCTTTTGATTTTTTTCAACTGCTTTAACTTGGCCTGCCCTTCGTAGCCAAGCCAGAGCCAAAGCTTCTATCAGCAGCCTGGGGCTCCTGCCCTGTGGGCATGTTAGGTTTATTGCAGATCCAGTTGCCAAGCTAGTGAACGACTTGGCTGAGGTCTCTGCTGAAAAGCGATGTCTACCTACTCTTGCTGCCCTGGACACACAGCTGCATATATGGTGTGTAGCCCTGGGAAGCAACGGATTGTAGCCATTTTCACCCTCCTTCCATGAGTTGGGGAGACCAGTCATAACTCTGGGATTCCAGTGGGGAGACTGGTTCCGTTCCCTCCTGTCTGTCCTCTCCCGCACCCCGTCCCCACATAAGCCAGGCTCTCTGCCGCCTTCTCCACATTCATCGTCTGGCGACTTCTCATTTCAGCTCTGTTTATTAAATTGGGCTTCTCTACTATTTCTGATCCAAGGACATATTTACATTTTTAGAAAGCATACTATGTCTGTTTAGTTTCCCCTTTTTATGTTATCTTTCACTGCTATGTGTTTTCAACAGAGAGAAGGCTCAGTCTATGAATTCATCATTCTGTTTGACTGGACATCTGTATTCATTTTTATATCTTACATTTTTTTTTCCTCACTGAAAATTGTAGCAGGAACATTTTCCCATGCTAGTTAATACAGTTCAAAAACCATTTAGGATTTCATAATAATCCATCCTCTGATTGTGCCATATTTAGTGAGTAATTTTGTAGGAAATTAGACTCTTCCCAGCTTAAGTATATCATGTTGAACATCCTTATTCATAGCCTTTTAAAAATTATACCTCTGGCTGTTTCTTTAATATAGATTCAGATTTATAATTACTGGATCAGAGGCAATGAACATTTTTTTTGGTGCTTGATGGTACCAAAATGCTTTCTGGAAAGGCAATTGATTAATTTTAATGGATGGATTGTATCTTAAAATAGAACAGAATAACAAAATTTATAAGATTTAGATCAGTTAGGAATCTTAGGGACATTATCACTGAATTATCACTAAATAAGTGTTTATTAAACATAGAAAATAAAAGCAAAAGCAAAAGACCCTTCTCTCATAGCTCCTAGACTAACCAGAAGACCAATGGTGATATGAATAACCACAATGCATTATTTTTTTTGTTATATAAACAAGATGCTACAGAAACACAAGAGGTAATGATATTGAAAAATTATATTTTAATTGGACTTTGAAAGATCTATAAAATTCTCTCAAGAGGAAAAAAATAGAATTTCAAGCATGAGAAAAAGTGTGAGCAAAGTCACTCGTCTTTCAACTATTTGGGCTTTGATTGTCTATTGGTTTGTGGAGCCAGGGGTTTCTCAATTTGTATCACATATATATCTAAGGGATACAAAATATGCATACCTGAGATGTGGCTCATTGCAGCAAAATTGCAACCAGAGTGAGGATTGTGCACATAAATGGTTTGAAAAATCCTCCATCCTGTAATACTGATATGCCTTTCAAGGTAGCTTCCTTATGCCTACTCTGTGTCCGTGTTTTACATACATTAACTCGTTTAGTCCCTATGATGTAGATATTATCATTAATCCCCTCTTTAGTGATTAAGTAACTGCAAGTTAGAGACATTGAATGCCCTGCAAAAGGTCACATAGTATGAGCTAGGGCTGGATTTGGACCTGGAGAACCTGACCCAGAGCTCACCCTCTTAACTGTAGCACTCACGCTGCTTCCTTTTGGGGTTCACTCCATGGAACCCTCCAGGGAAGGTTGAGAAGCCAAACATACAAACACAATTGCAGAGTAGTATAGTAACAACATTGATAAAATAGTAACAGGATGCAGAATGGAAGGTGAGCCTGATTCTACCAAACTGGTTAGAGAAGACTTGAGTTAGGGATCGGCCTTAGAATCGAGTCATGAGGTATAAATACTCCACTAGGTGAAAAAATTTGTTGAAGGAAATTTGAATAGTTGAGTGACCAGGTTCAATGAGATGAGATTAGTGCATTCTTGGCATTTGAACTCAAATACTGGCTGAATGCAGGGAAGTAGAATATTGATAAAGCCATGGAGATATGTAGTCATTAGATTATGAAATCCCACACAGGCAGGAAGACTCTGGGTGGGCAAGGGGTGTGTGTGTATGTGTGTATGTTTGTGTCCGTAGAGGTGTTTAGGAATGAAAATGGAGGAGAGGACAGAGATGCATGTGAAGCAGAGGAAATGTCCAAATGTCCCAGCATTCTTGGAACACAGTGACCATGAGGTAATAGAAAACGTGTTCTCATTATGGAAGCTCTACAAGTCTATGCCCTTTATTAGGAGTTTTCATTTACCCTAAATGCAATATCCAATGACTGAAGGATTCTATTCAGGGAATTGAAGTGATATGATTTATATCTCGAAAGTATTGCCCTGGCAAGCATAGAATTTGTGAGACCAGTTAGGAAAGAGTTCAAATGGAAGATAGTAGTGATTTTGACCAACGATGGAGACAGAAGAGAAAAGAAAGAACTAAACAAACCTTTCTATTTTAGGGGTAGTAAGGGTGGTAGAGAGTAACTGTTCAGAATTTTTTGTATCCTAGGTAATATATAAGTGCTTCCTAATAAGATTGTATCATTCCATGATTTCCTTCAAGTTAACAGTATGTCAGTTACAGTAATGTTCTGCTGTTTGAGATGTTTACATTGCTTTCCATAAGCTTTGAAAGAAGTGGATTTGTTTTCATTTGTGATGTTTTTTGCAAAGTTGATAAGCTTCAAGTATTTCTCTTTCTCCTCACCCTCTCCTCCACGCCAACATGCACATGTACTCAATTTAAATAAACATTTTTCAGGATTCTTTGACTTTTTGTACTGTTTAATCTCTTGAATCGCCATTACTTTCAGTGGTAATTTTAGTAGTAGAAAGAAGAGTTAATTAATGAGAAGAAAATCAAGTCATTGGTCATTTAACTCTTGTATTTGATGCCATTTATTCATATTAGAGAAAATTAGAAAGTTTTATTTTCTTGTTTTTACTGTTTGCTTTTCTGACTCAGCTGCCTGGTGAAAACAACAGCTAATTAAAGATGATTAGTTCTCTGACATTCTGAGTTAAAATTTATTTTATAAATTATCCATGATTGTGTTACACTGTGTACTTGGCAAAAATGTTTGTCTTTTAAAGCAATAGCCAAGGTAAATTAATTCAAAGCCGTAAGATTCTGTTTCCTTGAGGGACCCAGTATAAACAAATTATCACATGAAGGCTTGGTCTACGCATATGTGGTACACGTTTACCATAGGATTATGGTTTTTTACAACATCTCTGAGAATGTTTCATTCTCTGTGACCAAGTCATTTCTTTTCCTATTTGCAATTGGCAAAACTCCTACACATCCTTCTAAATGATTCAGCTAAAATGAATCTACTTAGCTAAAATGGTTCCTCTTTAGTGACGCTGTCTGATGAACTTGCCCTGTAGGAGAACACTGATGAACGTGCTCTGGTAGCTACATAAACAGTGATTTGCAGAGGGGTCTGACAACACGTGGAATGTGAGAGTATAGATGTCAATAGCTTTTCAAATTTCACTGAAAATTTCATCTTGGGAAATAGTACTGATTAATATTTTTCCCAAAAATGTTGTAAGTCAGAGAACGTGAAGTATTGGGGAAAAGATGTGGATTGGTGAGAATTTTTACACTGATGATGGAATCGTAAATTGATTCACTCTTCCTGGAAAACCATCTGGCAAAATCTCATTAAGTTGAAAAGCCCCTACTCTCTGACCCAGAATTTGGCCCCTAGGTAAATACCCCAGCGCACAGTTACCCAGGTGAAATATATAATACAATGGCATTCATATTTATAGCAGCAGCACCAAAACCCTTCACATGTTTCTCGAAAAAATAATAGCTGAGTAAATTATGGTATCTTCTTTCAAAGAACATCTATTGAACAGCGAAACTGATTGAACTACATTTACCTGCGTTAAAAATGGATAAATCTTGTTAATACAATCTTAAGAAAAAGCAAGTTGTGGAAAAAATGCAAATAGTATGATTTCAGTTTTTAAAGTTCAAATATATATATATGTATATATATGTGTGTGTGTGTGTGTGCGTGTGTGTGTGTGTATAACTAAACAATTACAGTAGTCCCCACTTATCCATGGGAGCTACATTGCAAGATCACTAGTGGATTCTTGAAGCCAGGAATAGTACTGACCCTATATGTTAATATAAAAATACTATGTTTTTTCCTGCACATCTATACCTATGATAAAGTTTAATTTATAAACGAGGCACAGTAAGAGATTAACAACAATAACAAATAATAAATAGAACAATCATAACAATATACTATAATAAAAGTTATGTGAATGTGGTTTCTCTCTTTCCCTTTCTCCCAAAATACTGTAATATTTTTGGACTGTGGTTGACCACAGGTAACTGAAACCATAGGAAGCAAAACTATGCACAAGGGTGAGACTGCTGTACTTGTTTAGGGATAGCAAGGGGACGGGAAACACAAAATTGAAGGTTACATCTGGGCCTGTAGGAGGGACATGGGGGAGACATTGAACTCTTCCAAAGTATTGGTTATGTTCTGTTTCCTTAAGTTGGAGATTGACTATAGGGGTATTCATTTAACTATTCCTTACATGGTATGTACATGTTATATGCATTCCTTTATATGTAATATATCTTTAATAATTTTATTTAAGAAGGAAAAAATAGGCAACCACCCAGGAATATGTTTGAATTAGAGTTGAATTTAGTCATCTGGGCTCCACTACTTTAAAATGTATGATTGCTCAGCCTTTTTCTATTCTTTATGAAGAAATTATATATAACTTAGCAAATGCCAATGTAAGCATCATTAAAAAACATAAGAAATTTAATTAAAAGAACAAGCTACGTTTAAGAAGATGTTTTATGTTTGCAGATCGATGGTGCTAATAATATAAAACCTTGGGGGAAAAAGCAGTCTGAAAAACTAGCATATTTTCTGGTTAATCCAAATAGATATTATTTATAAGCAATTAATAAAATGAACATTCACTACCCATGCCAGAAAGCTGCGGAATACTTAGAGAAACACGACCCGTTAATTTTGGTTACTGCCTCTGCTGGTTCAGAGCGAAGTCAGGAAAACAGAAACCACACTTAGGATTTTAGTAGAAGTAATTTAACATAGAGAATTCAGTTAACACATGCTGAAGAATTGAAAAAGCCAAAAAGGGATGCTGAAGTGAATGTAGGAAGCAGCTGGCATCCGCAGGGCCAGGGGAATGAAGTGAAGAGGTTGGAGTGAGCAAAGAACCTAGAACTTCAGAGAGAGCACTGTGTGGGCTTGAGCCAGCCCAATGAGGAGAGGGCTTTGCTGCTGCCAAGGGTACCTGAGGTGCTGGCGGGGTGGGGGAGAAGGGGGTTTGCCCTGAAGAGCTGGGGCTGAGGAGCCCAGAAGTGGGGGGCTCACACAGCTGGGATTGGGAAGTTAGAGGAGGGGTTCTGCTTGGCCGTACTGGTACTTTTTAAGGGTACGGTGATGTTGGATTTGGGTGTATGGAAACAAACTAGGAACTGCAGCCACCAACTGACTTGTGGAGATGAGAGGTGTCTGGGAGGGTTGCTTTAAAAGAGAAGCAAATTTCTTCAGCCTTTTTCTTCTTCTTCCTTGCCCCTCCAACCCCTCCCTTCCCCATTCCTTGAGGAACCTGTTGGGAAGCCAGGTGGCAAAGGAGAAAGATGGCTCGCTGAGTCCCCCAGGCCCTTAGTGCAATAAAGTAGTCTTGAAGCTAAGAGACAATATCTTAATAAGTGACATACTGTTTATGTCTTTTATTCTTTCACTTCAAATTATGGACTTATATTCTTAAGGTGGTTTCATCCATCTCTCGTACGGCTCTCAATGTTGAGAATAAATGGAGGAGATTTATAACTTTTGGAGATATGTGAGCCACACTGTCCCCTTCTTTTCCCAGCGAACATTTCTTCTCACTGTAGTTCTTACATCGTTGCTTTCTAGACAGCGTCAAAGAGGATTATGTTCACGTCCAAAAGTTGAGTAGAAAAAATCAGAACAGAGGAAGTATGGAAGCGTCTGATCAATGTCCAGTGCAGTAAGAAGGTGTTTTCTCTGCTTAAGTAGCACATTTCAGATAATACATCCCCCCTGTCTTATTTGGTTTTGACAATATTTGACTTCTTATTACCTCTGTTGTTCCCATGACTCTGGGGTCATTCTTACTCAGGCCTGTGCCACCTTCCTATGCTATGTGTGGTCTTTGTGTCACAAAGTGTACAACTTTGCATGTATAGCTGTTGGAATTCATGGTTCCAGTAAGCCCTATAATTTATCAAGAACATCTGAACTCTTCTATGTTCTAAAAGTTGAGACTTCACAGAAGTTAGAGCCATTTTTAATTAATACAAGTAAAGAAAGAATAACGGTTGACATGTATTGAGACACTCCCAGAAGCACTGTGCACCCCCCACATATTAACCCGTGTGCCAAACCTGCTGGGCACAACAGTCCTGTGTCCACATTGCAGATGAGAAAACCAAGGTTTAGTGAATGAGCAGTTCAAATAAAGTCCTACCATTCCCAAAGCCTGGTTTCCCGCCTGTGATGGTATGTTGCTTCACTTTTAGATTTTATAAAAGTAGCTTCAGTTTCTTCATCCAGGTTAATAGACAGATGATGTCTAAAGATACTAGTTATAAATCCCTAAGAGCCCTAAATGTATTTGATCATTTTCCATATAACTTCCCTCTTACAACCATGTTGATAAATTGCTTTGAATTCCTAAAATACTTCTAAACGTTTAAGTCAGTGTTCCTACTCTTTATTTTTCTTTTGAGATGTGTTTAGTAGACTTTGAAGCTTCCCCAAACTTAGAACCCATCAACTCCCTAATAAGTCCTCGGCTTCATTTCATTTCTTTCTAGCACTGTTCCTTTGAATGTGAGACAAGATGGTACCCCCTTCAGCATGTCAATAACTCACTCTGCATTTCAAATACTTCAGAATTTTCTCTTTCTTCATATTGGTTCTCCCCTCCTCCTACATGTGTGTTTTTCTTGCTTCTTTTATGTGGTTCTTTTCATACCTCCTCCTTCATTGCCCTGTGAATTTAGGAAACTCAAGCTGACCAATGAGCCTCAATATGTTACTTGGCTTTTAAACATATCTTTTGTTAATTCTCTGTTCATAAACCCAAACTAGAAAATATTTCCATCTGGGAGTGGTCTGTCTTGAATTTTGATGTCCTAAGCACTGAACAAAATATTGTTTTATATCTTGAAAACAGATACATGAGTAAGAGGTTAGCTCATTGGGGAAAATACGCTTTGTCATTAAGTATTTTTACATTGATAAACTAGTTTTGTACCACAGTGGAACTCATTAGCAGGACAACATTCCAAAAGCAAATGACAGCCACAGCTGCATCTGTTTCAGTTGGCAGATGTTAGTCATTGAAGCTTGATTGTGTGGGGTGTTTACTAAGCTTTTTTATGTAGATGAACGTCTTCTCTGGCAGTTATCCATTCCAGTTGTAGCATCATGGCCTATCAGAATTGGAAGATGATAGCAACTTGTAGTGATGGTATTCCACTAGAAATACTCAAGGAGCCTCTAACATTTCCAGGCAATTACACTTCAAGTCAGAATTTAATAACATTTTGGGGGACAGTCAATAAGATGCCAGGCACCTGGCCAGTAATACCAAGATCCTGCATAGGCTTCAGTGACAGTCATTTAACACCCCTGATAGATGTTAATTATCACCTAGTACTATAGCAATGGTCTTGCTATCTCTTTGGAAAATATCAGAGGAGACCAGGTGCTCACACCTGTAATCCAAGTGCTTTGGGAAGCTGAGATGGGAGGACCACTTGAAGCTAGGAGTTCGATACTAGCCTGAGCAACCATAGCAAGACCACGTCTTTAAAAATAATAATAATAAAGAAATTAGCCAGGCATGGTGGCATACACTTAGCTACTTGGGAGGCTGAGGTGAGAGGATCACTTGAACCAAGGAGTTTAATGCTGCAGTGTATTATGGTCACGCCTGTGGGGTAGTCAGTGCACTCCAGCCTGGGTGACAGAGTGAGGCTCTGTCTCTTAAAAGAAATAAAGAAAGAAAGAGGGGGTGGGGGGAGAGAGGGCGAGAAAGGGGGAAAGGGAAAGGAAAGAGCTTTTGCTTTGGATAAGTTCCTACATATATACATTCAGTATATTAGGATACATTGTACAATATGTTTTATGGGCATTCCTTTTATATTCTGGGTAAAGCACCATTTAATTCTAGAATGTAATCTTAAGGAATTTGTTTATGCAAATACTAAACGTTATCTTTTTTGCTGTTTCTGTGTTGCGTTTTGATTTTTGCTTTCAAGCAGTGACATAGGGAGATTGGGTTTTCCCAAATCACCGTTCCAGTGCTCAGTCCCTGGCTCCATGAGTGCTGAGAGGCAGAGTTGGAGACACAGGGCAACAATGTGATGGCGCAGACTCGGCAGGTTTGAATCTGAAACCCAGCTGAGTCCATGGTACCTACCACACAGTGTAGGTCCTGATTGTGGTGTAGATTGCAGCTCCCCTGTTGGGCCAGCCCTGTGGTTTTTGTTCTGGGAGTCATTCCTGGAAACCAACCGTAGGGCCCAATCTCTCTGCACTTGCAACTATTTTGTAAGCATCTTGCTGCCTGCATTGATCTGCTTTAAGTAGCTACAATGGTTTCTGTTTCCTAAAACTAAACCCAGAATTATGTACAAACCAGGCTTCCATGGGAAACAGTTGGGTTTTAGAAGAAGGCATTTACTGATCTAATCATAGTCATTTCTTCTCCTTTATATCTGTTATGTGGCTTCCTTCATACTTGCTGAGGCAGGTTTGTAGATGCCAATGAAACCTTTTAGAAGCTCGCAGAAAAGCAGTGACTCTAAACTCTGATTAACATTGATTGAACTTGGAGACTTGTATAAATTACAGCTGATATATTCCAATTTTCCCCCTCCCCCCAAATTAACCAGACTCCTAATGGTCATGGTTCATTCATTTCAGAGAGTGGCGTGTGATGTCTCTAGTTTAGTTTGCCAGTGATAATGTGGGTTTGCTCTGCCCATGAGATGCCACTCTGTTGGATAGCATGGATGTATTGGAGCCCATTTTCCATCCGGAATATCTGAGAGAATTTTTGTCTTCCTTTCCTCTGGCTGGGTTTTCCTTTGTATTTGGAAGCCTAATGCATGCTTTCCAATGTTAGCCCTTTAACATGATATAAAATCTTTTTGGCTCAGAAAGGTCTTTAAATTAAACAAAAGTTGACATGATTGGAATTACTCAGTTATGCCAACAGTCTCCTAACAAAATGTTTTTTAATATTTGGATTTGACCGTAATGCAAGTTTTCCAGGAACTCTATCTTTGTTCTGTTTTTAATAATGTTTCTAAATGACCCTTCAAGTTTGTGTGATTATAGTGTTTGGTATTTTAAAAAAAATTTACATAGTCACATACCAATTTTGAAGATGATAAGTCATAGCCAAGATGATATGTTGTGCAACACGATGTACTACAGTTAAGAGAAGAATGGGGTCAGATCTTCTAAAGAAATTTCCTTATTCCTTATATATTTGCTTATCACATTGAACATATTCAATATAGCATTGAATATTTAAGAATGTATATGAGAATATATAGACTAATATATATGAGAATATAAAAATAGAATGTCACCATTCTATTTTTATATTTATCCAACAGGCCCGCCCACCTTCCTTCCTTCCTTCCTTTCCTTCCTTTCCTTCCTTTCCTGTCTTCTTTTTATTTATATATATATGTGTATATATGGGTACTCACTCTGTTACACAGGCTGGAATGCAATAGTGTGATCATAGCTCACTGCAGCCTCAAACTCCTGGGATTAAGTGATGCTCCTGTCTCAGCCTCCCAAGTTATTGAGACCACAGGCATGCGCCACCAAGCTCAGACCCTCTCTCCTCAAATATAGTAAAGCAACAACCACCTACTAATAATTGTACAGGTTTTATATCACAATAAAGAGATTTGGAAATTTGGATTGGGGTTTTGGTGCATTTTGCATAAGACTTACATGGTGTTATACATCAGCCACCACTGGAGACTTTATATCCAGACCAAGGAAAGCTCCGATCCTGGGCATAGTGGAAAGCACTTTCTTTTTATACAAGGTTTTAGTGCTTCCTTTGTATTTTAGACACAAGGCACGTGGAGGTGAATAGATTAGCCCTTGACTTCAAGAGATACGAGCTATAATCAGAGACAAAGATACACAAACAAACAAATGCAGTGAGATGATATCATTAACAGCTGTCTTTTTTTTTTTTTTTTTTTTTTTTGAGAGCTTCCTAACAGCCAGCCAGCTTCAAGTTCAACTTCTAGTTGGGGCTCAGATCATTTAAGTAACTAGCCCAAGATTACATAGCTAGTGTAGAACTACACTTGGAATCCAGATCTATTTCATCCAAAGCTTTGCTTTTATCCTGTATCATTCAGACATGTTCTGTAGAAAAAAGAGGTGCGAAGTTCAGGGGAAGATAAGTTGTAAGGGTACATCAGGTGGGTGAATAGTATGGATAAAGCTTGGAGAAATTTGAGTAAGTATGACAATTTGCATATTAACAAGAAGTTCACTATGATAGGAAGATACAGCTAATTTATCTATGTGTTCCGCAGATAATTGTTGAATACATGCTGCCTGCCAAGGATTATTCTAAGCACCCGTAATACAGTGGACCGAGTAAATGGAGATTGGTAGGAGATGAGGGTAGAGGAGAAATCTGCCCTCCGAGAGAGCAGACTTGTTCTGTGACTAATTATGAGACCTGAACTGTCAATGCTAGTCATATTTTTTTTATACTTTTTAATTGCACAAGTATTTATGTGAATATATTGGGAGTATTTTAAAACAACCTCCAGCCATGTCATTCTATGGAGGGTACACTGTAAGAAAGAGATCTGCTCAGTGTGTAGTTGGCAATTCTCATAATTGGAGCAGCTTAGTAAGGAAAAAGCTGCCTGGCAGCCACATGAATGGATGTCACTGAAACCACCAGACACTAGACAGACATCTTTCGTGGCTTCTGGAAGAAAGACTGGAGTTGAGATGAGGCAGAAGGTCTGGCAGAAATGACCTTACATTTTTTCTAGATCTGAAAGTCTATTTGTTTCCCACCGTGTACAGAAAATTCTGTAGGCTAAGGGGAAAAGATAGAAGTAATAGAAAAAAAGTAGTTTCATATGCATTTAAATTAAGACTACAGTTCATTTAGCTGAACTACAGTTGGGCCAAGGACATTTATAAAGTGAAGGGAAAATTAATCTAAACCACAAAATCTTTAAAAAAAAAAAAAAAAACCCGAGGGAAAATTATTGTAGCATGCATTTGCTTATCTATTGAATGTTCTTAAAAGTTACTGAGTAAAAATGAAGACCCAGAGAAATTTCAGTACCATTTAGAAGACTGTCATGGTCAGTCTGTGGTCTAAGTCTGCTTACCTAGCTACTGAAATCCTCCCTAAAGACACCAGACCCTTAGATGATTCAGCAAGTTCTTAGGATTGGGGTGTTCATACGGCACCCTAAACTGCAATACTCTGTAGATAGCATCATGACGAAAAGGATGGTTATTACTTCCATTTTCTAATTTAATAAATGGGAAATAATTGTGACAAACAGTCAAAATGTTAATCTTGCCTGTCTCTGGCTTTTAAGCTTTAAGAATCAGACCAGGTGAGAGACTGGGTTTTATTTTTTTCCCATGCTGGCCTGAGCTGTTAGACATTAGGCTATTATTAGCATTTTTACTTTTCTCATTGGGATTGAAAAATAATTAAAGACTGTGTATTCTAGTAGAAGACAAGCTCCCTGGGGGACAGAAGTTTTGTCAGTTCTGTTCATGGCAATAGCCAGAGCACCTGAAGCAGTCCCTTGAATTGATAGATAGTCGATCAATGTCTGTGTCATGTGTGAACAGATTGGTTAGCAATTATAACAGAAACTGCTCTCAAAGACCTTTGGGAACATTTGTTCACCTGACTTTGCCAGAAATAATTCACAGAAATGGTAAGAGGGACCGATAAATCTCGGCCTCATTTCCTTTAAGTGATGCAACTTGTCCTTATTATGCATCTGGAGACATTTTTAAAAAGCAGAATTTCTGGCTATCTGGGGCTGCCATGGAGGGATGCAGCCCATAGGAAGTCACCTGCAGCTGTCTCGTCATCCAACCCATCGCTTGCACATTTCTGCCAAGGAGTCAGCTAGTTTCTAGCTGCTTCCAGCAATGAAGTGCTCACCCTGTCACAGGGCAGGTTACTTCACTGCGGGAGTTCCCCAGACATTAGCCATGCCCTTGACATAGAACCAGAATCTCGCTCTCACGACTGCTCGTTCAGCTTCCTCCTCCCTTGGGATCAACACGGAGGATGTCAACACCCACTCATCCACGACACCACACTTCAGCACACTGAAAACGGCTACTGTGTTGCATCTGAGACTCCTCTAGGCTGAACTCCACCTGCTGGTCTTGTAAAAACAATAGCAGCAATAACTACTATTTTTGGTCTACCTACTTATATATCCCAAGTTGAGTTTCAGGCATTTTCCACACATTTTGGCTCATCATCGTGCTAATGTTAGAGATTTTATTACACTCACTGCCGGATGATGCAACCAAGGTTAGGTAATTAACCCCAACTCACAAGGCAAATTTATTTGATGGGTGAACTAGAATTTAAACCCTGTCTGCTAGATTCCAAAATCTAGAATGTTATTTCCACTTGGGTAGTATTTTCCACTTGGGTGGTATTTATCCAGCCACTAACCCATCCAACTACAGGTTGCCTGAGTCAAGCACTGTACCTACAAATGGAACTGAGATGGATTTCCTCTCAAGTAGCTCAGTCTGGTGGGGCAGAAGAGACACAATCACAAATAACCGTAATACAGTGAAGTAGCTGATATCGAATCCCACCTCCTCAGCTTATGAACTATGTAAATGTGGGCAGTCTGTTTGTACTTCATTTTTTTTCTGATACACAGCAAGCAATCAGTAACCTACTTCAAAGGGTTTTATGAGGACTGCATGGGACAACACATGTAAGGCACTTAGAAACAGTCCCTGGCAACATAGAAAGTGCTCAGTAAATAACAGCTTTAACTCTGTATGCACAAGATGTAGTGGGCTAAGTGTCCTGTTTTGGCTTGAGTTATTTAGGTTAGGTGGTGGTACCACCAACGTAGGGAGAAGAAGGGAGTTAGCAGGTAGCATGTTTAGAGAGGGCTGTGATGAGTTGTGTGTTGACAATACTGAGTGTTTGATATTGGTGGACATTTAATGTGTGAGTCTGGAGCTTTGAGATACCTGGGCTTAGGGATAAGGATTGGACCGTCATCAGCCTCCAGCCTGCGAGAAGTAACCTAGGCAGAGATGGGGCGTGAGGGGCCGATGGGCGAAGAGGAACCCTATGTGTGCCTGCACCGATCTTAGATTTTATTACTCCAAATTGTCATTTACATCTGATGGGGAAAATGTATTCTAACAATACAGCCTTCCCATGTTCCCCTGATTAGACAAGCTAATGACTTGGAGGGGAAAAAAATAAGAGGAAAATACAGCTTTATAAGAGAAAGAAAATAGAAGTGCAGTTACAGAGTCTCCTTGGAGAATCGGCAACCTTATCTTAAGAATTGTAGTGAGAGTGTGTTTTCTTACATCACACGTGTCTCTGTCCCAAGTGTTGTCTTTCAAATATGTACTTTTCAGCTTCAGATTAACTTCCTTTCTGGCTTAGGTTTATTGCTGTCACCATAATGGCAGACATTTCTCCAGAAATATTCTTAGAGATACTTCTTAATTAACCCAAGAAGAATCCGTAGCAGGGAAGGAGTATAAACTTTGGTGTTAGATCAGGATTTCAATTATGAATTTGCTACTTATTATCTGTGACCCTTTGAGCAAATTACTGTCTTATATGAGCCTTAACTTCCTCAACTGTGAACAGGGGTAATAATGTCTACTGGCTTATTTTAAGGATGAAGTTAATGGATAAAATGCATCTGGCATCTAATAGATGTGCTGTATTATTGGTTGCTACGCTAACATTATCGCCAATGTTGTTATTTGTTATTTTTCAGGAATTTGGACTTCAATTAGGAATAAACTTATATTAGAAGTCGGTTGATAATGACAATGATAGAAAATTGTTACATATCGTATCGCTATGTGCCAGGCACTATTCTAACACTTTACATCTATTAACAGATTTGATCCTTATAACTGTACTATGTAGTAAGCCTTAGTATCATGCCTGTTTTACAGACGAAGAGACTGAGGTTTAGACTTTAAGGAACTTGCTCAAATTATTGGTTTGGAAGTAATCAGACTGAGATTATAGACTACACAGAATTTCCTTTTCAATCCTTTATAGGAAGCCGTGATCATAGGCCTCTCGTGTCAGTATTTGGATGTTTCCAAAATATGTATAGAACATATGCCAATTAGAGTGGTTCTGCCATTAGCTAATATGTTTTTAAGATTGAATGCTCCAGTAACAGTGTGACACTCCAAACAATGTCTCTCTCTAATTTCAGCCTGTGAAGTTGAAGCAGAGAAAGTGTACCAGGTCTCCTCAAAAGAGCACATGCAGCCTTTCAAAGAAAACATGGAACAATTTATTATTCAAGGTAAATTTTGTAGAGATGTGTTATGGTTTCCTCCCTTTTCAGCACCAAGGTAGAAGACAATTTTTAAAAATTACACGTTGGTTTAAAGGGGATTATTTTGACATTACAGAAAAACAGATTAAGTTTAATCACGAGTAACGGAATTACAAGAGGCTAGCAATTAACTAAACATGCTATTTTGTGGATAATACTCATTGTTGTTGGTTTTTTGCCTGACAGTAAATACACTAGATATTAGTTAAACTTGCTCATATTTATAAAGACATTTTGAAAATTCTATGCTTTTTGTGGTAGAGAATTAGATATTCTTTTAACTATGCTTATGACCTCAGTTCAATCTGGTATTTATGTGGTTTGTCAAAACATTGTACCCAAAGAACAAAGTATATTGATTTTTTTTTCAGGTCTTCAGAATATTATTTGCTATTTTTTTTAATAGGATACATTATTACCAATGGATATTTAACACCTCTCTTCCAGGGAGGTTAAAAGCTTTATAAAGATTATCTCATTGACTCTTCCTACATCCCTAGGAGATAAGCAGAGTTGGAAAATTTTAGAAGATACTAAATAAACAAAATTTTTTTTTTAAAAAAGGAAAAAATCTATTAAAAGTCTTGCTATTTGAAACTATCGAAACTTACAATTATATCAAAGCATTTAGTACTCGAAATATTTCAGTTTTGGAATGTTACACTGAAGATCAGATCTGTGTCATGGCATACCCTGGGAAAGTTCTTACTGCTCAGGAATTCTGCTGGAGGCTGGCGTGGCATGACATTGAGGCCAAGTAGCACTCTGAAGACTGGCTCCATCCTCTGTTTGTTAGGTTTTTATAGATTGTTCAAGTGTCATTAACAATGATTTACAATGAATGAGTCATACTACAATTTGATCAAATGTTAAGCACAGCTTTTTTTTTTTAGATGGGAAAATACGATTTAATCATTTACGATAATCATGAAGATTGAAATAGAACTCTGGTCAGATTCATAAATCAAAGTGATTGTCATTTGCAAATCCTGAGGTCCTCAGGACTTAGAGTGGAAAATCTACTCACTGATTCCTACAAAGTCCTTTGGCCAAAATCATTAGTCCTGTAGTTATATATTAGAAGACCCTCTTAGTGGTGAATAAAACTGTTCGGCTTTTTCCATCCAGTGGGGTTTTAGGATCAAGAACATGTAACTTTTAAAAAATATATCTGTAACTTTCGAAAATAACATAGGTAAAAGCATGGAATGCTCATTTTGGGCTTGTGGGAAGAAAGGAGTTCTTAATCCTAGGACTTACTCAAAAAAGTCAAGCAGTTTGCTGGGTTCCACGTCCAAAATGTAAACAAGTGTCACTCATGTTGTTTCCCACATTATATGTGATTTATTAGGTAATATTCTGAATCTGTATTTTGTAGACCAGACATTGAGATTGTTTTTTTATGACTAAATCTTTGTTATTTTTTTTTCAATGAGTAGCAAAATTATATTTTGCAACCCATTGCAATTTAAAAAAATTGTGTTTTCAAACCACACATGGTCATCAATATATATCTTTGATAATTATTTATGATGATTCAAAGGGTGTGTAGAGTCCTTTAGAATTTGTCTAGTAGTTCACTCGTAGGGAAGACAGGATTGCCCAGTCACGCTAAATGGATGAGTATTCAGATTTTAACGCTCTTCCAGAAAGATCTTTTAACCTCCTTGGTATGAAATTGAGATTTAGCAATTTTTATACTTTTTATATTAAATGAAAACATCAGTGTTGTAAGGATACTAAACCTATATGCTATATTCTTATTCGTGGCTCTTCTTCCACTACTTTCAAGTGCCTTTTTATTTCTTCTCTGGTCCTGTTCAAGTGTTCTGTTTATTTGTTCATTGATATTTTTTATATATTTTTTTATATTTGCATTCATGGGATACAAGTGAAATTTTGCCACACTGATATATTGCACTGTGGTGATGTCAGAGCCTTCAGTGCATCCGTCACAGGAGCAATGGACATTGTACCCACCAAGCCACCTGCTGTCATGCCCCTACCTGCCACCTTCCTCCCACTCCAGTCCCCATTGTTCATTATTCCACCCTCTGCTTCCATGTGCACCCATTATTTAGCTCCCACTTATAAGTGAAAACATGCAGTATTTATCTTTCTGTAGCTGAGTTGTTTTGCCTGAGATAATGGCCTCTGGTCTGCCCCCCATTCTTTCCCCTTTTTATCTATTACAGAAAATGCTTATATGAACATTTGTGTTACAACTCCTGGTGTACATGCGTAGTCTCTCCTTGTGGTGCAAACCTAGGAGAGGATTTGCTGGGGCACGGAATATATGAATCTTCAGCCTCTGAGATAAAGCCAAAGTGTGTTATTGATAGGAGAGTAGTTAGTTCCAATCTACACTTACACCGCCAGAATCCAATTGTGTTAAATCCTTAGCAGCACATAGTTCTTAGATTTAATTCTTTTGACCCAATCTACTCTTTAAAATGGTATCCAATTGAGGTTTTAATTTGTATTTTCCTGATTATTTCTAAGAAGCAGTGTATTTTCACATTTATAGCGATTTCCTCTTCTGTGAAATGCCTGTGTGAGTCCTTTGGCTGTTTTTCTAATGATTTGCCTTTTACTTATGGAGTTATATTAGGGATTATATATTTAGAACATTAGAATATGGTCAGATAAATTGCCACAAACACTTCTCCCATTCTGGAGCTTGTCTTTTCATTTTTTTTTCATTATTTCTGTGTAGTGATAGTAACCTTTTCCTTGATAGTGCATAATTTTTGCTTTAAGAAATCCTTCCCTTCTACAAATTTATAAAGATAGTGTCCTTTATTTTCCTGTACAAATATCATAGTTTTGCTTTCACATTTAATCCTTCAATGTATTTGAAATTGATTTTTGTCTATGATCTGCAGTAGGAGTCTAAATTTTTGTCATACAGGTAATGCTGTTTTAGTTGTTTAGTACCATGTAATGAATAAGCCATCTTTTCTCTAATAGGCAGTGCCATCTCTGTCGTGTGGACATCTTCCATATATGTACATGTGGTTTTCTTGGGTTTCCTTGGGTTTTCTCTGTAGTATTTTGTTAGCCTCTTTCTGTTGTTTGTCCTCATAACAAAACCTGCTACCATCTTACTTACTGTAGCCTTCTAATAAATCTTGAAATATGGAAAGGCTAGACTCCTGCCTCTTTAGGAGAATTATGCCCCTTTGTAATTTATTCTGCTATATAATTTTAGAATTAAGTTGTCAAGTTCCACCAAAATAAAGCTACTAAGATTCTGACACCATTACATAGAGTCTGTAGATCAGACTGGGGAGAACCGACATCTTTATAATATCGAGGCTTTCTATCTATGAACATGGTATACACTGGCATTTACTTGTATATCCTTTAACATCTGATAAAAAGTTTTAAGTTTTATTGAGGTCTTCACATTTTTCGTAGATATATTCCTAAAGACCGTATTTTTTGCTTATAATATATTTGTGGATTACATTTACTGTTTTTGAAGATATATAAAATTCAAATAGCTATTATATAAAGATATTCTGTCTTATAAACTTGCTAAACTCTTCTTTAATATAATATGTGATTTTTTTTAAGGTTTTCTTTGGAGATATCACTGCAAATAATGGCAGAGTTTTTTGGGTTTTTTTTGCTTTCCAGGTTTTTTTTTTTGTCCTTCTATTTGTTTTTTTTTTTTTTTTTTTTGGCTGGCTTGTATTGGCTGGTACCTGCAGTGTAATATGGACAGAAAGAGTGGAAATGTCATTTTGCAAAGGGGCATGATTAGAGAGCATTAGAAAGAATTATTTTGAGCATCTTTATAAACAAATTACCACAAATTGATTGAAGATTTTCTTCTTACTTATTTTTTCCCTCTACTGCTTTGCAAGTTATATTCTGTTTCTTTATTCTTTTAATGTATACCTTTGTTATTTTGACACAGTTCTTTTTTTGTGTATTTTTAAGGTATGCACATAGTGTTTTGATGCACATGTACCTAGTAACATGATTACTATAGTCAAGCAAATGAACATATTCCTCATTTCACATAGTTACCTGTGTGTGTGTGTGTGTGTGTGTGTGTGTGTGTGGTAAAAGTACTTACAATTTATTCTCTCAGCAGACTTTCAGTATGCAAAACAATGTTATGAACTATAGTCCTTACGTTGTACAATAGATCTCTGGGCTCATTTATGCTATATAATTGCAATTTTATACCCTTTGTTGTCCACCTCCCTGTTTCCCCCAACCTCCCACCCTGTCTAGTCTGTTTCTATGTATTCAAGTTGTTTGTTTTGTTGGTTTTGGGTTTTTTTTTAAATTTATTTTGTTTAGACTACCCATAAAGTGTGAGATAAGGCAGCATTTTTCTTTCTGTTAAAACAATTCTTTAACAAAGTTTAACATTGCTATTTTTACTTCCCTCTAAACAATACAAGTCCTTAGCATGTTTTAATACTAATATCACCCGTTTATTTATATGCCATTCTTTTCCAGTGTTTTAGTTTCATTTTATGTTTTTTAAAACTTCTAAAATGTAGAATTATTATCGTCTGATATATTCATTTTTCAGTTTAAATTTAACCAGATGCCATTTTCTTTGCGTACCATTCCTTCATATTATGCCTGCCTGCTAAGATTATTTTCCTTCTTTCTCAAGCACACCTTTTACAAGTTACACTTTGTGTGGAAATGTCTATTGTGCTTGTTTTTTAGAGATAGATTTGCTAATTATAAAATTCTGGGTTCAAAGTAAATTCCTTTCAGCCGTCTGGAGGCCTCTGATTCCTCTTTCTTTGCTGCATTGACAACTCGACTTGGGTCCAATTTTTGTTTCTTTGTTTTTAATCTAAATTTTCTCTCAGGCTCTTTTATGTTTTTCTATTTCTCCATATGTTTGTTTTGGCTACTCATCAGGAGGCACTACCAACCAAAACTATTTTAAAATAAATTCTTGCCTTGCATGTTAGGATCACACGTTGTGCATTGGGGCCCAATGCCGCGCAATTGTCCATTTGGGGTAACGGTTTCTTATATGGGAGGGTTTCCCCTTCCACTCAGAGCCACTGGTGACAGGGACACATTGCCTCAATGTCTAATGTAGTGAGGTGATGCTTTTCCATTTCTCTCTTAAGGTGTCTCTTTGGGGCCTTTGGAGGATTCCAGGGCTGTGCAAAATTTTCCTGTGTGGCCTTTCAAACTCAAGTTCTAGGTTGCTGGGTTTAGTGATGCCCCAGGGGAGTGCTGGCTTACACCTCTTTGGAATCCTGCTCCTGTTTGTTTTTATGGCCTCAGAGAATTTTCCTTGTTTTCTATCCAACTCAGCTATGCATCCAGTTTTACTTCAATCCAGCTTTTTTTATGCACTTTATTGTAAAAGTTTTTTGATAACTAGTCCATAGTATTGTTGACAAGAGAAGTCTATCTTGGTTTTTTTTTTTCCCCCTCAATTAAAATATCTTTGAAATAATTATGTTTCGGTACATTCGTTTAATAACGTTAGAGTATTTCATTATAAAAAGTACCAAAACTTATTCGCTCATTTCTCTACTTCTCAACCTTTTCTCTAACAACATTGCTCTAAAAAAGAAAAGGATTCTAGTGAATACATGTGTATACGTCTCACGCACGATGCATGCTGGTGCAGTACATTCCTAAATGCTGAGCTGCTGGGTCAGAAGCTATATCATCCATCAGAGCTCTTGGGTGAAAAATTAAAAAGAAAGAAAAAACGAAAAAAAAAAAAGACAGAAGCTATATCAGCCTTACTCCTGATGTGTCCCTTTCCCCTGTGTCCCTCCCAATCTTCCTTCCTCCCTCCCTAGTCATTACTGAGTCCTAGGGCTTTCCTTACTTAGGTGCACTCCACTGGTTGCATTATCCCAGCCCCAAATCAGCTCGCTCTTTTCTTATGCTAACCTTCCTTAACAGGTCTCCTTTTTCCTTGTCACTGTCATTCTATTACAGGCCAATCACCAATAACCCCTTTAATAACCTGCAGTGTTCTGGAAAAGATCGAATTATGGCAGTATCATGATTATTAAAGTGCATGAATGCTCAAACCAAACCTAGATATGTTTAAGATACAGAGCTTAACAGGTTTTGTGCACTACGTCAAATATCTAAAATACATAGTTTAAAAATATCTCCTTATTTGCCTTCCATGTTAGATAAGGCACTATTAACTGCATTTTATTTTTTTTTTTTTAATGGTTAAGTCTAAGCTTTTCTTCCTTAGATCCTGGGCACTCAAATTCTGCCATGAAGATGACTCCTGACCTAATTGTTGTGTTCTTGTGGCAGAACTCTTCATGGCTGATGTGAAACTTTCTAGTTTTTTGAAGCAAACGTCAGCTAGAAACTGAGTTCCTGACCAGGACTTTTAAAATTTTTAAAGCATTTTTGTTAAAGCAACTCTGGTGTGATGAAACCCAAGGGTACACTTATTGGTTACTTAGGAAATGCCAACAGGCTGATTCAGAGGGAAATAGTCATATCTTAATAAATTTAAAATGACAAAGTTTTCTGGACCTGTGTTCTTACTAGGTGTTACTTGGGCATTTGGACCATTGGGAACGTAAGAATGGAGGAAGTATGTTCAAGTAGGATGTCTCTGGTTACCTGTCTCTGCTCTGAAAATAACCAACACTTGTGAGCCATAGATCCATGGCATGGTGGAGTGCATGGGTATAATTGCCCCTCTCTGCAGGAATGAAATCTTAGTGAGACGTCGATAAAGCATGCAAACTTATGAGAAACGTCATCTAACCCAGATGGCAAATGGTCTCACCTCATGTGCCCCTTCTGATAAGTTGACAATGGCTTTTTAGAGCCCTGTTTTGAGGATACTTCTCAGGTCTTACCTAGATTCTTGGGTTTGAAAGTAGTTAGTGATGTCTGCCACAGGATAAATTTCCTTTGAAAATTTTGTACTTGAAGATCTTAAGACTTTGTCTTTTCCTTAGCTCTCCACTGTGGCTCTTTAGACTTCAAACCTCTCTTGAGCCTATAAAAGCTTTGGGAATTGCTCAGCATATGTTTCCTAGGTGGTTCCTTGCTTGGACCTCTAAGTGTCATTTGCTTAATACTCAACAAAACTTAGAGACCTTAATGCAGAAAAGATCCTCCTTTTAGCCACTTCAGTCTCCCTGAACTGCTCTCTGTATTTCCTCAAGTCTGCATGACAGCTTGGTTTATTTGGGAACTCCCTCCCAGGGCCTATGATCTGGAAATTGCCTTCATACAGAAATCCAGGAAGACTGAAGGGCGAAACAGAGATTAGAGTTTAGTGCTGCCTGTTGTCCAATACATGAAAACTACTATTTCATATGTTTTATCCAGTTTTCTAGTTAATTATAGCAGGAGGGTAAGTTTGGTTCTTGTCATTCAAGAGAAGGCGTGAAAGTCTCTTTCCACTAGTTTAAATTGAATACAGGACAGGCATAGTGGTTCATGCCTGTAATCCCGGTACTTTGGAGGTCAAGGCTGGAGGATTACTTGAGACCAGTAGTTCAAGACCAGCCTGGACAACATAGCAAGACCCCACATCTACAAAAAATTTAAAATTTAGTTGAGTGTGGTGGTGCGTACATGTAGTCCTAAGGATCGCTTGAGCCCGGGAATTAAAGGTTGCAGTGAGCTCAAGCCACTGCATTCCAGCCTGGGTGACAGAGCGAAACCCTGTCCCCCCAAAATTAATCAATTAAATGCAGTTTACTCTCCTTTGCTTGTTATAATGTCACATCGTAACAGGCTGGAACTGCCTCTATGCAGAGCTTTTTTGCCAGATATTTTCTGTTATATTTCTGATCTTGTCTCCTTTACAACTTTCTTCTTGACACCCTGGACTATAGCGCACTTTTGTTTCTGCACCTTTTTTCCTACTTTTCCTTGTTTACCCTCTCCAGTCCCTGCTTCTTTTCCACTTAACTAAGGCTTGTTCATCATTTTAGTCCCAACTCAAATATGTTGCCTTTGTCTTTTCCTTAGTGACTTCTCTCTCGGTAGGCAAATGGGTGTTTCACTTAACTGTACTCATAACTAACTTTTCACTATTATGGCTTTGGAGTCAGATTGCATGAGCTTGAATCCTGTCTCTTTCATTTAATATTTCTGGTATCTTAGGCAAGTTTTTCAACTGCGAATTTCCTGGTTGTAAATGGGAATAATTATAGTGCCTTTTTGTAGGGTTTTATTATTGTGAAAGAATTAGAACAGTAATATCAACATCATCTCTATTAATATTCCCATTGAAACATCTCCGTACCATCAACAGGCGTGATTATTTATGTATTTCTCTCCCCATCTGTCATTTTTTGAAGGGGAATGCTATATAATATTTGCCTACATGTGAGTCCCTAACAAAGCATCCTAAACATACTGGGCACTCAAATGTCTGTTGAAATACTGCAATGTTAAATTATGTGGCTTTTGTTTCTAGGATCGTAACATCCTAGCTTTTAAGCATTGTTTTGGCAAGTAAATTTAGGAAGAGAGGAAAAAACACATCAGGAGAAATTTTTTTGATTTTCAGATTTTTTATTTCAAGCAGTTTTGGGTTTTGATATTTTGAATCCACCAGTCTGAGTTTAGTAGGTATCGCTTTTAATATTGAAAGCTATCTTAAAACATGGATTTGTATACCTTTAGATAAAGGCTCATGGAGATTTTTGGATCCTAATTAGGATCCTAATTTAAGTTCAGCTTGATATGAGTAAGTGAGTATGTTCACTTTCTCTTCTTCAACAGGGTTTTTATTTCTTTGGAAAGGAATTGGTCCAAGGCATGCCTTTATTTTTATGCTACATTCATGAAAGTCCATGGAAGATTTGCTTAGCCTGTAGGTGGAGTAGTATATAGCTTTTAGGTATGATGTGGTATTGAAAAAAAAAAAAAAAAAAAAAAACCTAGGTGGAGTTAACACTTTTCTAATTGGAAAATTGTTCCAGTTCTTTTACCTTGTTCTGTCTACAGTACGTGAAACTCACGGATGTGTATCATGTTTTTCCATGTCTTTTCCACTTTGGGTTTAAAATAAAGATTTAGAAAGGAATTTCACTGAGGACCACTTCAATATAAGTATATCAGGCTGGTTGACAATAGCACATGGCTTTCCTGTGTTTTTAGGTTTGGCCAGAAGCCACATATATCAAATATTTGAAATATGCATCATTTTCTATTGACTGTATAATTCTAGCGTTTTTAATAGTAAGTACACCTATATGTTATGTTTATATACATCTATATTTCTTTTTTTTTCTTTTATTTCATTTCAGAATATTGCAGGGGAGACACAAATGGTATATATCTTCATGTCTAAAGTTGACCTAACCCTCAGTATTAAATAAAAGGTAGCTGCGAATTATCGCAAAGGCCAAGTTGTAATTTTAGACCTCACAGATACTGTCTGTCTTCGTAGGAGTATTCCACAGCATTTGTTTTATTGTCCTAAGAACATTTGCAGCCCAAAGGAGGCGAATGCACTGGGACTTAGCTATTTCTTTTGTTAGCTAAGGAAAGATACTGATAGTCATAGCCTGTCTGACATGTATAAACTACCTAAATTTATTTGACTTTTAGTTCATTGTCAAAAGGAGGAGTGTCTCAAAACTAAAGCAATATATCTGCAGTTAAATGACAACTTGAAATGACTCAGAAGAAAGGCACTGCGCCTGTCTAAAAAATAACCCGTACTGGCTGCACTTAAAAGCAACTGGAAATGCACATTCATAGCTAATTATAAACAAAAACTAGTTAACACTTTAAATAAAAGGAAAAATAGCGAAAAGATTTAGAGCCTAGACAAGCAGATGAAAGGGTTCTGAACTGCTTTCCATCTGATATTACTCAAATGCAACTCTGTCTCCAATTACCTGGGAGTATGTGGCATTCCCGCATGAAAGCCCAGAATCAGAAAGGGCGTCCCTTCCGTGCCTCTGCTTACTCATAGTCATTTGGAACAAGTTCTGCAGAAATATTTCACATTGCAAAAGAGTCTGGAGCCAGACAGCGACTACAGACACTAATCACTGGGTCCAAATAGTAACTTAGTAGGACAGCAACCACCAGAAAATATTTGTCGAGGCAGAGATTTTTTTTTTCGGGGAGGAAGTATTAGCGCCCCGGAGGAGACATCACCAAATGTCAAAGCGCTGAAATGGAACCATGAAAATGCTGTTTTTATCCAGTTGCATGTTCAATGGCATAAGACTGTCTGAGCCAATGGTCTCTGGTAGGATCTTATGCCTTGATCCTAAAATAAAGAAAGAAATAGATGGAAAGAAAAGTAACCAAATAAATAAATGAAGGCTGCCTCCTAAAATGTTCCATATTTCTTTGACAGTATCGCTCCAGCCACAGGCTTTGTCTGCTTCAAATTGCAGATCTTTAGCAATTGAGGTTTGGGGGTGGGGCGGGAGGAGTGAGGAGCAAAGGAGAATATATCACTAAAATAACAGTCGCGATGTTCTAATATCTAAGGCCCAGTTTGCCCCTGAGGTGCAGAAATTGACTGATCAACTTCTCTAAGGAGCATTTCTCTCTCTGCGAGTTCTAGGTCTATTCAAATGAGAGTTACTGATATTCTCTGAAGATTGTCAGTACCAACCACTTTTTAATCCTGCCTTTTTTCTCATACCACATCAATCCTGTTCCTTCCCTTTAGTGTCAGCAGATAATCGATTGCTGTATTTCGCTGTCTGGATTGTCACTCCCTTCCACTCTAATTCTCCTTTCAGTGTCTCAATCTCAGAACATTTTCTTGGCGGTGGATCTCAAACATCAAGATAGGAATGGTCACCCATAGTATTTTTGGAATAAAAAGGTCTGCTTTAAAGGAGCATTAATTTTTTTTTTTTTGAAAAGTCATTTTATCTTTTAGATTTCAGCAGGTTCCCACTAAATACACCAAAAGTACTGTCTTCTCTCTTATAGGAATTTCATTTGCTGCTGTGCCTTCAAAAAAAAAAAAAAAAAGGAGGAGGCTAAGAAGCTACACTATAATCGTGGAATTCTCCATTCTGTGCCTTTTAAAACAACTACACACATAGATTAATTAGAAAAAGAAAATGTATTAAATGTATTTTAGAGTTATCCCCTGATTTTAAAAAGGTCTTGGACCATCATTTCTCTGTTAACACAAAGAGGCACCCTTATTTTAGCAAAGCATGTGTTTAATTCTGCATCTGGATTTTGTATAGAACAATTAACGGGAAGATATGTGGTCTTCCTACAATGCAAGACTTTTCACCTTTCGGAAGCAACCCATCCCCATCCTTTTTCATGGTCATGATGTATGTGGAAGTAAGACAGGAAGAGTATTATTATGCAATAGGCGATCTATGCATCATATTGTTAAATCATGAAACAACTCAATGAAAAAGAATTTATTGCCCTGTTTTAATGATGCATAAAATTTATTACATCAAAGTGATTAGCAGAGTTATTAAATCTACCACAATTTATTGGCTGAACTGGAATTTAACCCCAGGTTTGAATATCACAATATAGCCCTAAACACTGACCCTAGAGGGATCTGAAAATGAGAGAGGTCAGAGCACCTTGCAAAGTATAAAATTTTACCCCCCAAAAGTGTAGCTTTTATGCTATTTGAAATGCTTTTTTTTTTTTTAGCTTTTCTATAGTTATCTTGATTATGAATGACTTAGAAGTCTACCATCCTAATTTGATATGTCAAAGAAATAAGCTATATACTCTAAAGAATGAGGAAATTAATCTTACTTGAAGTTATATATCTTTGCTTACATAATTAATTTAACATACTTAATTTTAATAAAGTTTATCGATAGTAGATTGTAAAGATCTAGGAAACTACTGCTAAAAGTTCTGCTGGCTTTCAAAAGCTCTTCACCAAACTGCCACTAGAAATTAATAGAAAATATTTTTTATATTTCTGGAAAACATAGGTCAGGAAATAAAATTAATAAACAATAAGATATTTATGTTGCATGTAGAAAATCGCTTTATTTTCTGTGTCACCATAAGCAAAGCTTTTAAAGTCTGTGCATGTTAACAGTGGTGGCACACAGCCTATCAAAATTGTTACTCAGACCGAAAAACACAGCTGTTCTGAGATTTTGTTCACGGCATGTAATTAGTTTGCATGCTCCTTAAGTGAATGGCAGACTTATTTTATTCCAAACAATATCTTAATTTTCACTGATTAAATTACATTTTATTCCAGCGTGGTAAGTTCATCCTCACTACGGAAAACAACCACATCCTGCATTTGTCACTAAATTAACATCATAAGTGTGTTTAAAAGAATTGTGACAACACAACATTGATGGTGCATTTATATAGGCAGCATTTTGGAAAATGGTATCTCAGTGTTCCCCCAAACCAGACTTGCACCCCAACTTTTCAGAAAGTTTTTCCTAAAATTGCTATACAAAGGAAAATCTGTTCGGTTCATTGAATTGTTGACTCCATGTCAAGAGCTGAAATGTGTACTTCTAATGTCCTTCCTTTGATCTCTCATTTGACTGTTTATCAAAGCTGATTACAGTTTGAATACACAAATCCCCTTAGCTTCAAAATCATGTAAAAATAATGGATAATAGAGCATTATTAAGTGTTTTGTGTTATTCCAATTTGTCTTCATGATTGTAATATGGTTGTTAGGTTTGGTGAGAGGGCCTGTTTTTATATATTGTTCCTCTGGGGTAAGCTTCTGCCACATTGGATTAAAGTATTTTTTTCAGCCAAACTTGCTCATGCAATGAAGCAAGAGCTTTTTTTTGGTGCACATGAAAAGGAAATCATTATGAACAAATGAAACTCACTTTATTCTACTCACCACAGTTTGGGGGCTTCTGCTTTTAGAAAAGCTGTATGTATTCTCGATATTGCATATAATGCTGGAATATAATAAAAATAGCAGCTGACTTGTTCATAATTATGTGTATCACTTCAAAAATGTTAAGATCTTTAAGTCCAAAATTTTCAAAGGATATTTATTAAGTTCCTACTAATTATTGGCATTACTATGCTAACTATTTTTTACATGTTAACAGATTCATCTGTTTGCCAAAGGTAACACATGGCTAATTTTAGTGGCAGAATCAGGAGTAAAACACAGATCTCTGGCATCTCATTCTACTATAGTGTGTTTTTAAGTTTCATAAATCATTTACTTAAATCTTCTAAAATAGTCCAGAAATAATTCTTTCTTCCAATAACAGCCTTAATCTGTGTATTTTACAATATAGCAACACAAAAAAGACACGTAAAAGGCATTTGAAAAATATCCTTCCTGAAAATAGTGTGCATTGCGGTGCTTTGTTATTTTCCCTTAGACAAATTTTATGTCGTTCTAGAGTTGTTTCTGGAAGCAAGTCATTTTTTTATGTTAGGCAACTCAGAGCAGATTTTTTATAAGACAATGTGTTCATGTTGGAGCCTTTTCAAAGTAAAACCATAGAACATTTATTCTGTTTTTTAATATGGTTAACAATTGACCTGTAAGTTTATGTAAACAGTCTGAAGTACAGAAAGGGAAAGGAAAGAAAGAAAAAAAAAATTTTTTTTGCTGCCAGCTCAAATGATCCCTGTTAAATCCTGAAAATCCTGGCAAAAAGGGGCAGCGTAACACTCGGTTATGACTTTGCAGATACTGCACAGACCTTCGCAAAAACATTGTCTTGAGGTTGTAAAACATTAACCAGCCCACACTGTACTATTGTGTTTTTAAGTAGTAATAGAGACACTGACAATTCCCAAGTCACTGTGGCTTTTGTTTCATGCACAGTTCCAATTTTTCATAATCAATTTTCCCTGTTCCACTTTGCCTCCTAATTTCCTCAAATGGCTACAAGTGCGACCCAAAGGGGAATGATTGATTATAAAAAGACAACTACTTTCACTAGTTCCTGGATATTTTTAATCTATTTTTTTTTCTTTTTGTCTTGTGATTTGCTCAGTGATTTTCAAACTGTGGGTCACACACACCGTTAGTGAGTCATGAAATCAATTTAGCAGATCACAACTGATGTATTAAAATCTTAATAGAATGGACTGAAAATATCAGAGAGCATTGCATGAAATAAGTATCTTTGAAACTTGCATGTCAAACATATATGTGTGGAGGTCGGTGGGAATGGGTGGGGTAAATTCCTAGAATGCTTACTTGTCAGAAAAACTTGAAGTCACTGCTATACTTATTCTACACGAAGGAGTGCCTATGGTATTTTAAGCAATTTGAAGCATTGATTTAATCTTTCCCAGTTTGATCTTTGGGTTTGCGTCAGACTACCATTCTTTATTTTTAGACAAAAATGATAGCAAATAAATGGGTAAATTATCACCTTCTCTTTCAGAGCAGACTGTGAACTGCTCACCTGTGCTCAGGTGTGGAGAGCACTATTGAAATGAATTCCGAATTCTTACCATAACCGAGAACGTTATTTCTTGCCAGTTCTGGTTAGTTTTTTCACCTAGTGTTTGCACCTTTGCTTGAGGGAATTATTTTCAGCTAATTGTTGGTGTTTGAATACTGACACATCTGATGTCACTATGAAATGAGTGTTTTCTTTTTTCAGGTGAATATGAATGATTGAAAGAAATTATTTAGAATATGAAATTTTTGAGTGGTTATGTAACACACCCGTGTCAGTATAATAGAATCAATGTAATTAAATTTAATGTTTTTAATCCTATATCTGTGACATTTATAGATTTGAAATAAACTGGTTGGAGCACATTATAATTAATAATTAAAATTGTGTATTATTTAGGTCATATCTTGCTTGAGATAGTATAGCTGTTTATCACTCATCTCATATCCTTTTCTTGCATTTTCAGCTAAAATTGACCAAGAGGCAGAGGAGAATTCATTGGCAGAGACACACAAATGGTAAGAAATTACTTTTGTTTAATATATTTCTTCTAGAAATAGGCTTGTAAAATGCTTAGTATATTTTATCTGAAGGAAGGAATTATTCAATTTTTATTTTCAAGCATAAAACGAAAAGAAATCTAATAAAATGGTGTACTTTAATGTCACAGTGAATTTCTGAATTTTATTTTTGTGATGCTGGGTGATGTATAATTCTGCTAAATACCAAATTGTCGTGAATAGCTTAGCACCTTCTCTTTCAAATAGGGTTTAGGACTGTGGAAATACAAGAAAGAAGGAAAAGAGCAGGAACCTGTTTCAGAGTTTGGTTATGAAAAACTATTGAATTTCTACCTTCAAAAGTAAAGTCTAGGTAAGAAGCCACGAGCTTCCTTTGGTTGCACCTTTACTTCCAGAATGGGAGACACGGAATCATGGGCGAACATAGAAAACTATCTCGGCAGTCTCCCTGCTTCTCTGCCTCAATTATCTCTTCTTCTCCCTTCTCTCTTATTAGTCAGAATCCTCCAGAGAAACAGAATCAATTGGACACGTCTATATAAACACACAAACACGCAGACCTACCTCATTTTACTGTGCTTGCTTTATTGTGCTCGCTTTATTGTGCTTTGCAGATGTTGCATATTTTCTTTGCAAACTGAAGATTTGTGGCAACAATTTCCCAACGCTGTGTGCTCACTTCGTGTGTCTGTGTCACATGTTGGTAGTTTTTGCAATATTTCAAACTTTTCCATTATTAGTATATCTGTTATGGTGTGATCTGTGATTAGTGATCTTTGATGTTACTGTTGTAATTGTTGTGGGGCGCCATGCACTGCGTGAATGTAAGATGGTAAACTTGATAAATGTGTGTGTTCCCATTGCTCCACTGACTGGTCACTCCCCCATCTCTCCCCTCGCCTGAGAACTCCCTATTCCCTGAGACCCAACAGGAAAGTTGGCCAATTAATAACCCTACGATGGCCTGTAAGTATTCCAATGGAAGGAAGAGTCGCACATCTCTTACCTTCAGTCAAGAGCTAGACGTGATTAAGCCTTAGCGTTGAAAGCCAAGATGGGCTGAAAGGTGGGACTGTTGCACCAAATAGTTAGCCAAGCTGTGAATGCAAAGGAAAAATTATTGAAGGAAATTAAAAATGCTGTTTCAGTGAACACACACATGATAAGAAAGCAAAAGAGCCTTATTGCTGATATGGAGAAGGTTCGAGTGGTCTGGATGGAAGATCAAACCAGCCACAATAGTCCCTTAAGCCAAAACCTAATCCAGAGCAAGGCCCTAACTCTCTTCGATTCTCTGAAGGCTGAGAGAGGTTGAGGAAGCTGCGCAAGAAAAGTTTGAAGCTAGCAGAGGTCAGTTCATGAGGTTTAAGGAAAGAAGCTGACTCCCTTACGTAAAAGTGTCAGGTGAAGCAGCAAGGACTCCAGAAGATCTAATTAAGATTATTGATGAAGGTGGCCTACACTAAACAACCGATTTTCAATGTAGATGAAACATCCTTCTTTTGGAAGAAGTTGCCATCTAGAACTTTCATAGCTAGAGAGGAAAAGTCAATGCCTGGCTTCAAAGCTTCAAAGGACAAACTGACTCTCTTGTTAGGGGCCAATGCAGCTGGTGACTTTCAGTTGAAGCCAGTGCTCATTGACCGTTCTGAAAATCCTAGGGCCCTTAAGAATGATGCTAAATCCACTCTGCCTGTGCTCTATAAAGGGAACAACAAAGCCTGGATGACAGCACATCTGTTTATAATATGGTTTACTGAATATTTTAAGCCCACTCTTAAGACCTGCTGCTCATCAGAAGAAAAGATTTCTTTCAAAATATTCAGGTGACCAGGTTCATTGACAATGCAAGAGCTCTGATGGAGATGTGTAGGAAGATGAGTGTTGTTTTCATGCTTGCTAATATAACATCCATTCTGCAGCCCATGGATCAAGGAGTAATTTCATTTTTCAAGTCTTCCTATTTAAGAAATACATTTGGTAAGGCCATAGTGATTCCTCTGATGGATCTGGGCAAAGTCAATTGAAACCTCCTGGAAAGGATCCACCATTCTAGATGCCAGTTAGGGACATTTGTGATTCATGGGAGAGGGTCAAATTAAGAAGAGTTTGGAAGAAGATGATTCTAACCCTCATGGATGACTTTGAGGGGTTCAAGATTGCAGTGGGGGAAGTAACTGCAGATGTGGTAGAAACAGAGACAGAATTAGAATTAAAAGTGGAGCCTGAAGATGTCACCAAATTGCTACAGTCTCACGATAAAACTTAAATAGATGAGGAGTTGCATTTGATGGATGAGCAAAGAAAGTGGTTTCTTGAAATGAATCTACTTGTGAATATGCATTTGACATTTTCCCAAAGAAGTAAGTCTCTCTCTATACCATTTTCTCAGTTGTCCCGTGTAACCTGGGAAATAATCAGTGCTAATTCTATGCAGGAAGGCAGTGTCATTTCTGATCCCATAGTCTTTTGAGTCTGCATCCTGCCTCTGACATATGGTAGCTCTATGACCTTAACACCAACATAATAGTATCTACTTTGCAAGTGAGAATTAAATGAAATAACCCCTGAAAGATGTTTAGTACTTAGTACTTAGTAAGTGATCAATAGATCACTTACTTAGTAAGTGATCAATAGATGTTAATTGCTATATTATTTTCATGTTCTTATTATAATTAGGGATTATAAAATGTTTGGTGGTAGAAATAGAAACCAGAGTTAGATTTCAGACTCAGGCCATGTATTTGTTTTGTGTTTCTCACTATCTCCATTGAATCCAGTACTGGGCAGCCGGCATCATTATTTAGCATAGATTTTGATATCAGATGTGTATTTCAGTACCTGCACCAAACTGCGGGCACTGCGGTTCCAAGGACTTACCTCAGCTTTTGAATCTGTGTCCTTATGTTTGAGAAAAGAGAAACAATGTCCACATTGTAAGTGTGATGATCAGTTCACAAGAAGTAAACGAGTTAAATATATAGAGAGAGCACCAACCTCATAGAGGTTTTCAACATTTCCCTCCATTCCATTTCCCAAAATACCTGAGCATGGGAGACTGGCTTCCAGCATGAATTCTCTTCCCAACGACCAACCATTAATCTGGAAAAAACCATATAAAATGGTCATTTAACATTTCTAGAAATTGTTCTACAGGCAATACAGCAAATGGATAATCGTTCATTCAAGAAAACCTACTAAATCTTGGTAAGAACAGTGAGAGTTTGTGACGTGCGTCACGGCCCGTCCCCTCCAACTCCGTTTTATGAGAGCTGCGGCAGGAGCGCTAATCCAGGCAGGTGTGGCCACGAAGATGGGGGCTTCCACTCTCCCACGCACCCTGACTGAGGCTGTGGCTTCCCCAGGCTGCCTGCACTGCTCGTCCCTCCACCTCGGCGTATTGCAGGAGCTCTGCTCCAGACTAACGTGCAGAGGGGAAGGGGTCCCCCATCCTCAACCTGGCCCCGATTTGTAGGGTGGAAGCTCTATCTCAGGCAAAGCAGAGCAAGAAATCTGGCCCCTAATACTCCCACCCCAGCTGACTTTTAGGGTGGATATTCTATGCCAGGAGGGGGAAGCCACCTCAGCTCCTGCTTATAGCATAAGAATGTCAGTGTGGGAGAAGTGGACCAGTGTCCCAATCCTAGCTTTAGCCCTTGTGCTTGTGCACAGAAGTCCTGCCCAGAGGTCTGCAGCTCTAGCTAAGAGGACTGATTGCGTCTGGAACAGAGCATGGAGAATTTCCTACCTTAAGGGGTTTGTCCAAAACAACAGAGGTCTTGGTGGAGAGCAATTGAGAAGGCACCTGTAGGTCTGTGATATAGCAGCAACAAACAAAATGGCAAAGCAATCAGGAGTTTAATGGAGAGAACAAGGGAAAAAGATAGCCAAAAAGATAGCCAATCTGGGATTGCAAGTTAATCCCAGAGGCTAGGAAGGCTGTGTATGAGTGTGCTAGGCTGCACCCACTCCTGAGCCTCGAGCCAGGAGGTGGGGCAGATCTGGAAACGTTCTTCAAGCTGCATAGGGCTCCATCAACACACGTTATGAGCCCCATTGGCACTGAGGGCTCCGGCACAAGCACTGGCTGAACAATAAGCTATTCTGACCCAGGGACAACTCTTAGGAAGCCAGGCTTAGAAGTAAAATCACATACATTCCTGCATATAGTCTATCTAATAGCCACACAATAAGTATACCAGCCTCAGCTGAGTCAGCTGATTCTCCTAGGGCTGTGTATGTGAGCTGGCAGAAACATTTCTGCCTGGGGTACTAAGGGCTTCCCCTCAGTTGGGCTGGCAGGCCACCTTCTCTGTGGCTTTTGAAGGAATGGTGGAATTTGACCCCGATTCTAGAGCCCCAGGTCTCCTTGCCAACTGTGAGACCATCCCACTCTCAACAGTGGATCACCAAATGTGCTCTCTAACTGTAGAAATATTTTTAGGACCCAAAGCCTCAGTCTTTTAGGTCACTCGTCTTTGTGCTTGAATTGGCCACCCCCTCTGCACTGCCACCACCAATAAAAATTGAAATAAAACATATACATGTGCACTGCATGAACACACAAAGCCTCACTCTATTTTCCCTCTAAATATTTCTGTTGTCTCAGCAAAGTCCCAAGGGAGAGAAGAGCGGGGAATATGTATTTAGGCATATATTTTTCCAGTCTTCCGTCTCTCCTTTTATTTTTATTATAGTTATTACGTTCTACGGAGCATGTTATGGTAAGCCAGATGAAATGCATTTTGGAGGTAAAGGTGGTATATAAACAAATTGCTTCCGCTTGGTCTGCAGGTTTAAGTACCACGGAGTGGGTCGTCTTCATCTTCCCGCCTCCCATTAGCCCATTAACTATGGGACACAGAGTACACGGGGACATTGCAGTTCTATGAATATCTCCTAGTCAAAGGAATTTTCTGGTGAAGTTCTGTTTTTATCTCAGTGATGCTGTTATAGCTTAAGATGGTTTAGTTTTACTTTATACCCTCTGGCAAGAGACCCAGTGACAAATTGGTGACAAATTTATGTGCTTTGATTTTTTTTTAGAGATGGCTGAGTCATTTACAGATAATTGTGATAGGCAGGTTGGGCTATCCGATGCCCTAAGGATCAAAGGAGGCTCAGATAGTGAGTGGAAGAGCCTTTTCTGTACCAAAAGAGAAGTTTCCCAAAGCTTTTGAGATAATTTAGGGTTCTGTATGCTTTACCAAGGTTATCGTGGAAGAAGGCAGGATCGTGTGGTGGACAGGATGCTGATATTTCCTCTTAGCCCAGCTCTGCCACTCCACAATTGCGGTTGGATAAACCATATAAAGTGCCTGGGTTTCCACTTCATCATTTGTAAAAGGAATATAGCCTGGCCCTTCCATCCTCTAGGGCTGCGTAGGAATGGCATGCCTTGTTCTTTGCAAAACTTCTCCACGTGTTACTCGTAAAAGGCCTTCCTGAAAAACTTACTCATGTGAAAATGTTTTGTAAGCTGCGCGCGCGCGCGCGCACACACACACACACACACACACACACACACACACGTTATCAGCTTGCTTTGAAAAGAAGTACACTCGTTTGTCTTTATGTTCTGATATGTTTATTAAAAAGTCTAAGCCCTTAGTCCATTGAAATGGATAAGCTAAACTTGTATCAAGAATTAGGATAATTAGAATTATTTTCATCAATAAAAATATTCAAAAGAAACAAGGCTTCATATAATTTTTAAAGCCAATCAGATCTCTTTTCGTATTTCATTTGTTGGCATAATAGTTTTTATGCACTAATTCCATCTGTTTATTCTCACATTTTTGCTATTCATCTGAAAAGTGGAACTTTGAGCTCCTATTTCACAGGAACGAAAATGTATAGCTTTTGAATAAATAGTTTGAATACACTCTTCAGTTCTCCCAGAAAGTAAGGCAGCTGGACAGATGAGTCCTGAATCACACCCAGAACCCAAAGGCAAATCGAATGAACGTGGTCTCGTCTTCAGATGGCTTCACTGGACAAGTCAAGCGATCATATTGTGTTACATGGTGGATTCCAGCAGCATGTGTTGGCTACATCCCCACTGCGCGTGTTTATTTCAGCCTCTGCTTTTATTTTATTTTTAATTAGCATGCACGGCTTTCTTCAATTGTGGAAAAGTATCACCAAACATGATTGTTTTTATTTTCCCACAGAATTGCTTAGTGTCTCTGTCACCTCCTAGGCAGAGAATGTAGCAATTTTGAATTTGTTCAATAAGTGTCCGCTCCTTTACATTTAGAGAATAATGAGACTGATACTTATGAAATAGACTTAACCCAGCCACACTCTGAAATCTTTACGACTTTATCCATTATGGCTAACTTCAACTTTTTTCTTTGAATGTCTCCTCCTTCTGTGTCTTTAAATTCCACAAGTAAAAACTGTATTTTAGGGTGCAACAGACTTTTGAAATAGAAAAAGAACAGATTTTAGAAACACTTGTTTGTTTTAGCTATCAGTTGCTTTGATTTCACTAAATTTAATTCTGACATCAATAAAGCTGATAGAAATGATTAAAAGTAAAATTTTAATTATTATTGCAGCTGTTACATTAGATAACTTACCTTTGTCAGCCCACTGAAGTGACATTCTGGACAGAGGAAATCAGGGTGAGGAAGGTATAACACTGAAACAGCCTTTATGGGTAAAAACAAACAAAGTAATGTGTGTGTACCACTCTGACCATTGTAAAGGGATTTTTTTCTAGGAAGTTTGTGACTTTTCCTACAGACTAAAACGTTTATTTTGAAGATGTTTGCATTTTTGATAGGTCATATGTGCTACTGAAATTTTTATATAAAACTTTCTTTTTAAACATATTTCAGAATAGAAGTCTTTTTTTTTCCTCTAGGAGCTGAAGACAACTAGAAAGATGAGATGTAACTAATCTTTTCATCATACCCTTAGCTGATAGTGAATTTGTTGAATGGGGAAGCAATTAGCACAGTTATAGAACTAATAAATATATTAATGTTCTTTATTCTGACATTGTTTGGTAAAGATTTGACTTTATGGTTTTAAAATATACTTAATGTACATATCATAGGATCTTTTCAAAAAATATTCTTAGAATACACTAGGTTTCCTCTCCTCTCTCAGTTCACTTAAATAATAGCAAAGGCAACTGGAAACCACCAGTAACAGAAGTCAAGAAATAGTAATGGAGGAAAGCACATTTGTGAAAGAACTTTATGTCGCATATTTTAAAAAATAAATACTATTTCTGCATGTAATATTGCTTGAGTGGTACTTTGCCAAAGCCAAGATTGCATAACAAATGAATTGAAATGGAAAATTAATCTTTCATGCGAAATAGAGACACACAAAAAAAGGGAAAGAAAGAAAAAAGAATGTTGGTGCCAACGGTTTCATATAGTATATAACTGTTCATTCGTCATGGGAGAGAAAATATTTAATCAGTCCTGAACTGATGCACACATACTTTATCATGTTTAGTGACTTTTAGAGTGTCAGTTTGTAAAGTGTTTATCCGAGGAATGGACTTCTGGCACATGGATAAAATGAAAAGTGAAATGTTTAGTTCATAATAGGCATATTTTCCAGAATCTTTCTGAGTAACTATCCCAAGATGAATAGAAAGACTACAGGTCTGTGTTTATCTGGCCTGTGCTGGCCGACCAGGCAGGCTCCAGCCTGGTATTAAAACTGAAGTGACATGGAATGTCCTTGCAAAAGCCCCAAACAATGACATCATTCCCTTAACAATATTGATAATGTAAAACAACGTTGGAGTTTGTTATTTCCCAATTTGGGTTTCTTAGTTAACTACTTCTGATCCTGCCGGAAGATTTATGGTGGTAAGTTTTAGAGACAGCACTTTTCTTTGTACAAATGGGTTTTCTGCTGTGGCTGCATGATCTAGATTTTTTAGGAAATCCAGTGACTTTTAACAGGGTGGGGATCCACGACACTCTTTGCAGATTTTGTGGCCTTTGAAAGTTATAAAAAGAATATTCTGAGGTGGTTGGGGTCTCCTGAAATGTTTTTGTTAGCTTTAGTGCATTGAGAACAGAAGGACTTTAGGACTTTCTGCTTCAGAGAGTTTTAATATGTTTTTGTGCAGATTGGGTTGATAAATAAAAGGGAAACATCAAAGACTGTTTGCCCTTTTAAAAAGTTTTGTTGTAAAAATGGAAGCTTTTTTGTTGTATAAAGTTGAGAAGATCTTTCCCACCCGAATATTTAAAAATACATTTTGGCCTAGAATAGAATAAACTGTCTCCAGAAGCTACGTTCTTCTCTCAGTTAACAGAGGTTAGAACTCCTAACCTTTCTCCCCTAAACACAAAATGAGAAGAGTAATGAAATCACAACATGTTTACTGTGGATTCTCAAGCACTGTGTTCTTGAAATGCACGTAGTGTAGGAAGAAGAAGAAGAAAATGCAAGAAAGGAGAGATATGCAATTTTGTCCACTGTTTTGTATTTATTTATTTATTTATTTTTTGAGACAGAGTCTCGCTCTGTTGCCCGGGCTAGAGTGAGTGCCATGGCATCAGCCTAGCTCACAGCAACCTCAGACTCCTGGGCTCAAGCGATCCTCCTGCCTCAGCCTCCCCAGTAGCTGGGATTACAGGCATGCGCCACCATGCCCGGCTAATTTTTCTATATATATTTTTAGCTGTCCATATAATTTCTTTCTATTTTTAGTAGAGACGGGGTCTCGCTCTTGCTCAGGCTGCTCTCGAACTCCTGAGCTCAAACGATCCACCCGCCTCAGCCTCCCAGAGTGCTAGGATTACAGTGTTTTGTATTTTTTAAAAATGGTATTAATAGAAAGGGTAAGGGTTAATAATTGAGGCTATCAGATATATTTAACCATAATAACATGATTCAAATTCATTACGATTGTACAACTTGAGAAAATATGCTTCAAGCACAGTAGATATTCCAGAAAAACTAGTTAAATAAATATAGTCTAAGATCACTGTCAGAGGAGGGAAAAGATTTTTTTTTTTTTTTTGGAGAGAATAAAAACACGAGAAAGTGAAGCAGTTATAGGTGATTTTATCTACATACACATTTTATGAGGCAAATTAGAACTCAGCTTTAAAAGAGTGTCCTTAGAAGGTCTCATGTGGTTACAAAGAGCCACAGTAAATTAAGTTCTACTCCAAAAGGCATTTTTTTGTTTTCTCAGAGCCTTCTAGAATGCAAGGCCAAGTTTCGCAGCCTCGGGAGGGAGGGGGCTGAATGAGGCAGATCCGAGCACAGGGTCTCTGTCACAGCAAAGTGTAAAGTCTCTGAAGCTATTGGGGTTAGGATCCAGCTCTGAGAAACAATCTGGGGTTCAAATTCTGGTTTTTTAACCCCCCCGCCACCTCCTTTGACTTTGGGAAAGTTATTGAAACTCTCTGTACCTCCATTTTCTCATTTCTAAAATAAGGATAATAGAACAGGGCTGGGCACAGAGAGTAAGGACAGTGTAATTGCTTGATATCATTTGTACTTGATGTTTATCCCAGTGTCTTGCCACTGATGACTCAAGTCTGAATTTTCTCTGTGAGTTTTATTGCAAATTCTCAAAGGGGGGTGAATCTAGTTGACTCCTAGACAGGCAACGTGAGTTCATCAAAGACACCAGTTATCCCAGTCTGGGCTATGGGGGAGGAGAGTTTTCTAAAGTCAATGTAAGGGGAAAAAAAAAAATGGCACATTGACTTTTTTGGAAGAAGGAAAGGGCTAGTGGAACACTGTGGCTTGCGGATAGAGCCATCTTGAAAAGAGATGTTTTTGTATATATTGACTGACCTTTTGTAAGTTGAATTTTTTTTCATTGTGAGGACTTTTACATCATGCAACTCCTTTATCATTTCATTTTCTGTTGGTGAATATTATATATATCAGATGTGGGTCAACTTTAAAAGTTGCATGAAGAATGTTTTTTGGCTGATTTGCTCACCCTCTGTCTTGAAAGGCAATGTTGTCATGGACTTGGAGTTTTAGAAATTACAGCTACACTTCATTGTCAAACTGGCGATCAGAGTTGGAAAAGGGAAATTGCTTTAGTCTAGCACCGTGGAAGTCAGATATCTATAGAGAGTGTCGAGGAGGAAGATAGCAGCTATGTCCAGGTCTATCGCAGGCTAATTAATTTTTCTACTCCAGTTTCCTTCATTTGTTGTGGCAATTCAATGTGATCATGTAAATATTTAACACAGTAACTCAACGTGCAATAAGTGTACAATAAATGCATATTTTCCCCCCTAAAGAATATGCATTTTCTACTTTAATTCAAACTGCACTGTGTTTCAAAAGTCCAAGGTTTTCCATAGTTCCTCTCCTGCCTCCTCCTCAAAACGTCAGCCCATCTGGGTGAGACCAAGGTTACGCTCCCACTCCTGGTCACAAAGTCTCTTAAGGAGAAACATTAGCATATTTGCAATGAAAATATGTTCTAATCCCTCTGGTAATACTATGGCATAGAAACTTGCATCTGTACTGATTTTTGAAAGAGAAAGGTTATTACTGGCACAGGAAACCCTAGATTAACATGAATAGATGTAGATTTTGCATGCTACTTCTAGAAAATCACCAAACCCTATTGTATATCAGTTAACCCACTAAAACAGTTGCCAAAGTGACTGGGGGTTATTTTAAATGTTATGAAAATATATTCTTACAAAATAATTCGTAAAGTCTTTTTCGTAGTTTTTGTTTGTGAACATTGTTAGCAATAAAACATGAATTTTTTCTAGAAGAAAAATTCATGCATTGATCAAAATTACTTGATGTGAGAACATTTGTAATTCAGTTAAAGGGTGTGGCATGGCTTGTAGTTGAACTTTGTACGCCATCAGCATAAACAGGAGGAAGCAAAAATTACGGGAGTGCGTGCCATCACCCTGGGAGATGGTGTCCACGGATGATCCGTGGCCTAAGACCGAAGCCATGAGAAATACCACATTTGAGTTCCCGCTGGAGGAAAAGGATCACACAATGGAGAGGGAAGCCAGTTCAAAGTGAAAAGAAGAAAAATAAGGGAGTGTCATATTACAGAAGTCTAGGTAAACCAAAGGTAGCAGAAAAGCTTAAAAACAACTATGATTTATAAAGACAAAATATTAATTTGTTTTAGTAATGGGAAGGTAATGTGCATGCACCCTTATCAAAAACTGTTTTATTTGAATTTTGGCCCCAGTTTGAGTGATTAGGTCAGAAGCTGGATTGCACTGGATGGAAGACAATAAGGAAGTGGAAATTTTGAGGGTTAGCTACTTTTATCAGAAATCTGGAGAAGGACAGAAGGAGAGAGCCTGGGTGGAATATAGAGGGACATGGGTGGTCCATTTCTTGAAATGACTTTTGGTTGCTACACGTGAAGATCTAGATATATCCAAGGCCATAACCAGGGAGAATCTGTATTTTAGGATAGACAAGTATTACAGTCATAAAACACAAGAAAGTGATGATGTAGTTGCCAACAGTGATGAGGAAGTTAGAATCATGGGAAGAGTTGAGTAAGTGTAAGTGATGTCAGAAACTTCAAAACCAGGCATGGCACAATTATGGGGAAACAGTGGTTGGGAAGGGCACTGGAGGAAAAGACCAAGGGGAGGCTCCCTTCCTTGATTTTCTGAATTTGGGAGGGCAGGAGACAGGGAAATGTAAGGATTCCAGGGAAGAGCATTATGGGTGACACACTTTTGTCTATTGAAAGCCATGCTTTGATTAAGAAAAAGTAGCAAATAAACATAATAGAGAAAGAAGGTGTGGGGTACAGATATCCACCCCCACTCAATGAACAGGCCTCCAGAAGGCTTAAGAAGGGAGTTGGTAGAGCCAGTCAGTGGTGGTTTTTATGGAACTCCAATTCATGGGGGCATAGGTACAAGAAGAAGGGGAGTTGGGCTTGGGAAGGGGTTGCACTTAGGAAAACAAGCATGCTTCTCAGTGGGGAAGGGTAGGCTGAAGGTTCATAAGAGTTGCATGAGAAGTGGAAAGCTTCCTGGGCAGAATTATATTAATGGCTAGAGCCAATAGGTCGACCATCCTCTCAGGAAATGTTGTAGCTCAGCTCCTGCAACTTGGCCTCTGAGATATTGTTGGCTTTGACTGGCTTAGGAATGCCTAATAGAGACCCTGACTTGCATTTATATTGGGACAAGGGCATATTTCCTCTGGGCGAGAAAGACTAGGGGAATGGATAATCAAAGAAATAAAGGGGTATCTTCAGGAGCAACAGAATATAGGAGGGCTATCAAGGTTACCCTGTGGCTTATATAATATTACCTTACAGTGGCGTCTCATTGGTGACTTGTTTTGTTGTTGTTCAGAAATCGTAAGAGATAGGCCCTATGTATTTGGACTAGAAATGGAATAGTTTTACTTTGTTATAAACTACATTTGTGTCTTCAAAAATGTTAGGCTGCCAGAGAATCTAATTAGCTTGCAAATACTTGTGTGGCAGTGCTTGCTTTCCACCTCAACAACCGCCACGAGGCTCCTCGCTCACTCTTACAAGAAAGGTATTCCACTCAGTATGGCCATGCTATGCAGTTTTCAACATGCCAGGAATATCTTACACATATTGTTGGGCTCGTGAAGCAGGGGTTTATCCAAGCACTGAAAAAGTACATTTTTAAAATGCCAAATATTTGATAATTATTTTCTTTTTCCAGCCTCACATCTCTGAATTTATCTCAGGGTGACATTTAGGTTTTTGTCAACTTGTGTATGATGAATCCTACTACCTGTGAAAGGGAGCTTTGTCATAGTTCTAATTGTTAATGTCACAGAAGCTAAGACTGTATCTTCCATGCTTATTGTATCTATATCTAAGATGAGGGGTGGAAGGGCTTGGGAAATCTTAGCCAACTGGTTAAGAATATCCTAATATTCTTAGGAATTATATTAGCATGATAACCTCCCACTATAATTGTGGAATTTTCAGTTTTTGAATTCTGTGAAGAATTTAAACCATATGCTTTAAAACTATATGGTTTTTAATCTCTTGATGGAATGTTTTTTTTTTATCATTATACAATGTCCCTCTTTATTGCTAGTGATGCTCTTTGCCTTGTAATTCTCTATTGATTTATATTTTTTTCACCAGCTTTTTAAAAAATGTTTCCCTAGTATATGTTTTCCATCTATTTATTTTTGTTTGGGCTATTTTGGTTTAAACATGTCTTTTGTAAACAGCATTTATCTGAGTTTTTATTTTAATATCCATTCTGTTAGATTCTCCTTAATGGTTGTTTTAAATTCTTTTACATTTATTATGATTGTTGACATATTTTGATTTATTGCTACCAACTTAGTATATGCTCAAGTGTGCCTTTTTTTTTGTTGTTTGCTTTTTTAATTTTTCTTTCCAGTCTCCTACTAGATGAGAGAGTTTTCTTTATTTTCCCCTTTTTGACCCTTTGCTGGACTAGACTTTGTAGATTTTTATTTCCAGTTTGTTAGCAGTTACCCTTAAAAAAAAACATAAGTTTTCTAACAAAGACTGAAGTCACTTATTGTATTTCTCCTCCCAGGCAATCTAAGGCATACTTTGTCCTAATTTCCTTGTTACCTCAAGTTTTAGTCACTGTTACTGGCCTCCAAATGGAGATTTGTCCAAGTTCTTTGTTATGGTCAGGAGAAAAGAATTTCAGGATGTACCACATAAGCCAAGAAAGCAACAGCTTTTTATTGAAAGTAAAAGTACATTGAGGGGAGGGTGGCACGGGGGAGCGGACAGGCTGGAAAGACAGTAGCTGCAGAGAGGAAGTGGTTATGAGTCTTTAGAAGTCTTGCTAATTGAGAGGGGGGATATTCAAGGCTAAGGCGTTGGCTTCGACCATTAATAAGAATTTGGGTAATAATTCTTAGAATGGGGTTCCCTCCCATTTTCATATTTTACATGGTTGTTTCAGAACTGTCATGGTGATATCAAGGGTGGAGAAATTTTAAAACCACAAGGTAGATGATACTATAATTAACCCAAGTTCATGTAAGGTAGTAGAGACAGATGACAAGCCAATTGAAGCTGGTTCTTGCCTAAAGCTACCAGCTCCTCTAGTTAGCTTCTGATTGAGGGTTTTCTTTAACACCTGTACCCACTCTGTAAGCCCCTGCATCTTGTCTCAGCCCTGTATCCTAGTCTTCTCTGTCACCAGTTTTTAGGCTCAAAAATCAATGACCATTTAAAAATTCAAGTTTTATTAAATAACTATACTTAATGAATTTCTCTTTTTACCATTCTTCCTAGACTCTTCTTTTGGATTAACTTTTCTTCTTGCTGATGAACATTCTGTAGTAGTTCTTGCACTGAGAATTTTCTATTAGGACTTAATTGGTTCAGGAATTATCTATAAGTGGGTTTTGAAGTTTCCAAACTTAAGGGCTTTTCAAATGTGTCTCTTTTTTATTTCTGTATTAATTATATAAAGATTACATAAAAGAAGACTGTATGCATGAGAGTTCATTCTTTGCATTTTTTGAGACAAGAGGCTGGTGAGTAAACCTGTCCCAGAATTCCATCTCACTGCCTGTGTTTTCTAAGACTACTTGTGGTCCTGCTGTTAGTTCAGGTTCTCCAAGAAGCAAATGCCAAGAATGGATTTATTGGGGAAAAACAGGAAAGGAGCCAGAAGGAGCTGGAACAGCTGTTAGACCTGATGCAGGTCCAACCTCCATGGAAGAGGGGGAAGGAAGGAAGGCTGGGTGAGAAAAGTCTTAGACTGCAGTGCAGTTATAAAAAAGTTTTGGCAAAGCCATTGGGAAGTCCTTGAGCCAGAGTCATTCTTCAGAAGGGTCTTGTGTCTCCTAGGATTTCACCTGCATCAATATCTTTGCTGCTCACTCACTAGCCTGAAGCAAACCTGGGCCTCTGTGCAAACAAAGTGATGGGCTTCAGCGCACAGCAGCCAAGGCCCTCGGGTCAACTTCTTTTTTCTGCAGTTGGAAGCCTGGGAGATCTAAAATGTGCATACTCATGACTGCCATGGAAATGATACATTTTATTTATTCTATTTTTAATAGCTACCTTTAAATTAACATTTATTTAATATCTTTGCCCCTTTTCCAAATAATATAACACCTTCAAGGTATTTGTATTTTATTAACACTATTCCACAAGTTGGTGACCAGTACTTCAGGTCTTTCCTTTTTTTTTTTCATTTTTGTGAAAGATGAGAGCTATAAGGTTTATGTTTAGTTTCATTTTTTTTTTTAAGATGGACATCCCAATTTTCCAATGCCATTTATTGAAAAGACCTTTCTCCTTTGAGTTGTCTTTGATCTTTTATCAAAAATCAAATACAGTTGACTATTTGTGTAAGTCTACTGGGTATTCTACTCTTTTTCATTGAGCTGTGTGTCTATTCTTTTGCCAGTGCCATGTTGTCATGATTACTATAGCTTTATAGTAACTTTTGAAGTCAGGTGGTGTCAGTCCTCCAACATTGTTCTTCTTCAGTTTGGTGTTGGCTATTCTAGGTCTTTTCCTTTTCAATATAAGGTTTAGAATCAATTGCCAATATCTACAAAATAAATTGCTAGGAATTAGATTGGATTCCATTGAATAAATAGATTAAGCTGGAAAGAACTGACATCTTGACAAGGTTGAGTTTTCCTATCCATGAACATGGAATATCTCTCCATTTATTTGGTGGCTTTTTGATTTCTTTCATCAGAATTTTATAGTTTTCCTCATATAGATCTTATACATATTGTATTAGATTTATACCTATTTTATTTTTGGTGCTATTGTAAATTATATATATTTAAAATTTCAAATTATAATCATTCATATCTGGTATATAGGAAAGTTGTTGAGTTTTGTATGTTGAATTGTATCCTGCAAACTTGCTATATTTGTGTATTTGGGGAGTTATTTCATAGATTCTTTGACATTTTCTACATATATATATTAATCTGAAAATAAAGACAGTTTTATTTCTTCCTTTCCAATCTATATACCTTTTATTTCCGTTTTTGTCTTATTGCAATAGCTCTAAGATAAAAATATATATTGACCATAGTTGTCTGATTCCTGGTTTTAGGAGCTTTTCTTAGTTGTTGATCTTTGGGGTAAGCATGGGTCTAAACTTACATTGTCCCTCAGCACCAGTCAGTGCCTGAAAATGTGTTGCTTGCATTTTCAAGCTTCTCTTCCCTCTTTTGTCTGAGCTGATACTTATTCTTGTGTTCAACTACTGTTTTTCCTAAAAGCATTTGGCTGCTTGAGATCACAATTACCCTGAAGGTGTAAATACCACAGTTCTTCAGTTTAAGAGAAAAGAAATATCAGTTTATCCTCTTACCATTCTGAATTCCTCCAATTTTCCATTTCCTGGAGCAAAATGGTTGGGATAAGGGTATTCTTTGTGCTTTTTAGAAGACATGGAAGACTTCTCAAAGCCCTTTTAATAATAAGTGAAAGGGTATTTTTTTCTTCCTTATTGGAGTAATAAAATTTGTTACACTTCATGTACATTCCTGGGGGGGTGGAGAAAGGAGATGGAAATGAAGATGATGATTTAGGATTCCAAAAATTGCAGTTACTTGTGGAAGGCTTCAACTGAAAATAGATCTTCCTCTTGAGATTTTAGTTTGTTCTGAAGAATATTACAAAATCCAACATTGCACAATAAAAAAAAGCAAAAGCAAGGGAAGATTTATGATGATGATGATCCTTGGCAGTTCATTTAGACTGGTTTGCTCTCTTGTCCTTGCATGTAATTCCAAGATGCTTTATGTTCTTGGTTCTGCCTATATGGGCTAAATTGAGTCATACATGTACAATTCTCATTGTGTGTATAAACCCTCCTTTAGTACCCGGCCTTTTTGCTGTACTCCCAAAGGACAAGAAAGTAAGAGGAAAAGTCACAGAAGAACCAAAGGGGAAGGCAGACTCCCAGGTCTACTTAGACTGGGCCAGGACTGAATTGCTGACTTGCCAAAAAGGCCAGTCCAGTCATAGATGGGTGTATAAGAAACAACCTCATCAGATCCTTCATGTCTACCCCCCAATACAAATATAACAGTGTCTCAAAATAGCCCGAAGTGCCACGTTGGCAATTGAGCCAGGGAGGGAGGACTTTGGTCCCCAGAGCTTGTTGGCATTAGCAATAGAGGGGAGTGTAAATTAATAAATGACCTATTCCTGTCTGCACAGAGCTTGGGGACCCAAAAGAACATGAGAGCAACAACTCAGATCTGAATTGTGATATTAGCTTCACTGACAACTACAGCTATATTTGTGGTAGGAAGAAAGGGAGGTTAAATTAAATGGATTTACTTCTTTCAGCAAGTCTCTTTGCTTAGCTGTTGGTTGTGATATGTCTGTTAACTAGGTACCAGGAAGCTCTGTATGTGTGTATGTATGTATGTGCATAAACTATATGTCATGAAAGACGAAAAAAAGTCATGTGAAGTACAGTCAAGCTAAAGGATATATTTTCTTATTGTACATCTTTTACATGAATCCTGGGGGAAAGCATATATATTTTTTCCTACACAAATGAAGTAAGAAATCCTCTTGGCAGGAGCTGCTGCAAACTTCCTTCTGAGCCAAGTGGGATAAACTGTATAGATGAGATAGGGGTGGTTGCCCCACCCTGGCATTGGCTTGCTCTCCCCTGGGAGACTGGACACACTGACATCAGTTTTAATTTATATAAATGCCATGTGTATACTCATAATTATGTGGGGGTTTGCAAATGAGAGAAAGGAATCGCTCTCCTTAATTTCTCTATGTGAAGAAATTGTTCCCAGTCTTATTTCTCTCTGAATACACCAAGAAATCTAACAAATACTTTTTCCTGCTGGCTGCTACAGTGATAACAGGACTGTCACTTGTAGATCTTACTGTGTCCCTGGCAATCCAATAAAGCCCATTACATACTTGATCTTGTTTAATCCTCACAAGGATCTAATTAGGTAGGAAATGCTGTCATTCTCCTTTTACAAATGAGGGAACAAAGCTCAAAGAAGTTATGTCAACAAAGATCCACTCCGGGTGGAGTGAGAACTAAATCTTGGTCTGATGAGGGTGGGGAACCTGTGGCTTTGGGGCCACCTGTGTCCTTCTGGATCCTTGAGTGTAGCCTTTTGATTGAATCCAAATTTTACAGAGCAAATCCTTTTAATAAAAGGGGTGCAGCAGAGAAAGATGAAGCTTTTCTTGCCTCCTTTGGTACTTAAAAAAGAACCATCTTGAAATGAGAAGGTCACAGGTTCCCCACCCTCTGGGCCACTTGTTCAGCAGAGGGTCATTCTTTAAGGAAATATTTATCAAACAGCTCTGGGTTCCAGGTGGTGTTTAGGTCCTGGGGCTAAAGTAGTGAACATGAAAGGTAAAAATCTCTTATAGAGATTAAATTCTAGTGGAGAGAGACTGACAGTTAACAAGTATACAAGATATCTCGTATTTCTGATAGTGATGAGTGCCGTGCAAAAAAGAATAAGGAAAATTCAGGGGGTTGCAACTTTACTCGGGCTTTTCATAATGATCTCGCCGAGCAAAGATTGGAACAAGGTGAGAGAGACAGCCACGTGGACCCTGGGGGAAGAGCATTCCAGGCAGATAAAGAACAAGAGTGGCATCATGTCATGCTCTGTGAGGCCAGGTTGAGGATAGCAAGAAAGCAGTAGGTAAAAGCTGTAATATCACTACTCTAGTTGGAGCGGGAAGTCTCTCTGGCATCAGCTAATAAAAAGTAAAGTATAAACCATGGATGATCCTGCAGATCAGCCCATCTTTAAATTACTGACCTCTGATTGCTTTTGTGAATGTTTTTTTTTTTTTTTCTTGTAATCAGAATCATTCCTGGAGCTGCACATCAAAAAGTTGTTTTAGGCATGCTTCAGATTGTTGAAGAATAAATATTGGGAGATGCTGTCATTTTCTGAACATTATCACGAAAGGGTTTACCCTTCTTGAAGCACATATTTGGTAGCAGAGAAAGCGTTGAGGGGGTGATCCAGATCTGAGAGGACCAGTGAGCATCTGCAGCTCATGAACCTGAGGCGGAAAATGGCGAATGCTCTGTCCTGTACCATGGCTCTTTGATTTCTTAACCCAGTAGAAATGTTTTTCAAGAAAGTCATTGAACAGAGATTGCATTTTGCTTTGTCTTTGCTCTGCCATGCGTAGTGCCTGGCAAATAGTGACTACCTGCTCCCTGACAAGTTAGGGAAAAGCAGTGGTGCCCTCTTCCAGGACTGCGACAAAGTGCCACCAAATTGTTGGGGTTCAGTTCAAGGTTTTATGTTGTCCTCAAGCTGGAGTAAATCCTGTTCATACATGGGAAATAGTTGATGGTAATAACTGACAATAGGCTATTTAAATAGTATTTCATTTGCGGAGAACATGCTTCCCCGGAGACGACATCACTTGTGGCAAGAAAATACTATTTTAGGATAATGACTAGCACCTCCTTCAGCTGTAATAAAAACCAAGTTTTGAGTCATTCTTTATGTGCACAGTTCCAGACACATTTGCCTTAAAAGCAAATGAGAAGTTTGAAAGAATATAAAATAGTTCTCAGTTTGTGATGGAGCCCCTTTTCAAACAAAGGAACCAAAGCTGTCTATTTTTACGATCTGTGGAACGTAACTCATAGACTAAAACAATCTCCAGTAGAGGTCTTTAAAGCAATATCCTACCCTCTTAAAAGTATTTCTAGAATGCCATTTTCAAAGATGCATGTAGCCATTATTTCTTTGTACTAACATTCTGTGCATTTCTGATTATTAAAATTATTATATTATTATGGAAAAGATAAAAGATGTGCAAAGGTAAACAGTACAACGATCTTCCACACATCCGTCTTCCAACTTCAGTAATTTGGTTTTATATGTATATCCCTACTGTTTGCTTCCTCCCATATTATTTTGAAGCAAATCCTCAACAAACGATTTCATTTATATACATTTTAGTATGTTTCCCTAAAAGATACACTTTTTCTTTTTTAAAAAAAAAAGCATGGCCACCATCAGTTTTACTCCTAAAAAATAATACCCCAATATTGACAAATACCCAGTCACTGTTCAAAAGTCCAATTAGTTTATATATAACTAATTTTGTTAGTTTGTTAGAACAGGGCATAGAGAAATTCTGACCATTATAATTAGATGGTATCTTTTAAGTTTCTATAATAGATTTCCCTGCAACACTTTTTCCCCTTTGAAATTTAGTTGTTGAAGAAACTAGATCATATGCCCTGTAGAGTTTCTCCACAGTTTGGGTTTTCCTTATTCTGTCTTAGTGGTGTAGTTTATGATCCTCTGTCCTGTATTTTTTCCATATTGGTAGTTATCTCTAGATACTTGATCAATTTCAAGTTGAATATTTTGGCAAAATTACTTTATAGGTAGAATGGTGTGTTCTACCAAGAGGAAGCATGACGTCCTTAGTTGTCTGTTTTTGTGGCTGTTACCAGCCTTTGACAATCAGGGTCTAGATGCATTAATTCATTATGGTTTGTTAAATGGTGACACTTTTTCTTTTCTAAGAAAAAACTTTCCTCATTTTGCATAGAGTTATTCAATGGTATGTTTCCTATACAGGAAATGCATGATTCTTTCTCTTAGTTTACCAATTTTCAAAATGATGAGTCGTATCTCTAGCATCCTCCAACAGTGAACAAATCTTTTTTTTTTTTCCTTAAGCATTGTAATGAGCTGATGGAATTAGACATATCTGATGCGTTTCAGTCCTTTACAGTTACTGTTGTTACTGACATGTTCCACCTTTAAGTTCACTTTGAGTTCTTTGGACGTGACCTCCCCTGCTATCTTCTTCAATAAGACACTCCAGGTTCATTTTGTGTGTTTTTTTCTCCATGCCTGAATTGAGCCATTTCTCCAAGCAGCTTGGGGTCTGTTATTTGAAATGGTCTTTGGAGATCACAATCTAGATTCTCATATTGTTTTTGCAATTAATTAGCTTTGTGACTAGACTTTTCAGCGGACAGGGCTAGAATGGAAATACATTGTTACTTCATACTTGTACTTGCAGTTCAAATTCAGGGCAGCATTCTGTAAGATTCCACATTCTGTGTCCTTTTCCCGTGCTGAGAATCCTGATTTGGCAGTCTTTCTGTCAGCGTCTCATCTGCCATTTTATCTTTTTGAAGCTCATTCTCTAATAGATTTCTCGAAAATAGGTCGGTCATAAGAACAATATTCCTTGAGTTCTTTCATACTGAAAACAGTTTTCTTGTGTCCTTTATATTCATGGACAGTCAGTTTGGGTGGATATTAAATACTCAGCTCACACTTTCTGTCTTTAGTGTCTTAAATATGTCACTCTACTGTCTTCTGACATAGAGTGTTGAGGTCTATATGGATGATGAGACCAGGTTGGTCTCAAACTCCTGGCCTTAAGCCATCCTCCTGCCTCAGTCTCCCAAGTAGCTGGGACTACAGGCATGAGCCACAACGCTTGGCTTATAGTTTCTTGTGTTGGATGCCTACATCATTGATTTTTATACCTTTCTTTCTAATACGGGCATTTTAAAGGTCCAAATTTCTAAGTACTGTGTTATCAGCATCCCACACATTTTGATATTTCATGTCTTCATTTTTATTCACTTTGAAATATTTTCTTATTTCTTTTAGGATTTCCTTTTTGACCCATGGGTTATTTATTGTAGTTTTACTTAATTTCCAAATTGGAGATGTCCTAATTATTATTTTTGTTCTTTCATAATTTAATATCACTATGCTCAGGAAATGTACTCTGGATAATTTCAGCCCTTTGAAATTCATTGAGACTTGTTTTATGACTCAGGATAATGGTCTATGTTGATTTCATGTGCTCTTGTATATTCTTCCATTGATTGTAATGGTCTATAATGCTAATTAGGTCAATTTATTGATAATACTCAAATCTTCTATATGTTTAATGATAATTTTACCTAGTTCTCTCAATTACTATGAAAGAGGTATTAAAATATCCAATTTGATTGTGTTTTTGTCTCTTTTAGTTCTGCATTTTTTGCTTCATGAATTTTCAAACTTCATGAAGTTAGGTGCATATACATTTAGGATTATTATATCTTCTTGATGATTTGGATTTTTTATTGTGAAATAACACTCTGGTAATGTTCTTTGTCTTGAAGTCTACATTGATAATAAATAGAACCATGACAGCTTCACTACAAATCGTGTTTGAATGGCCTATTCTTTTTCCATGGCAATATTCTTCTCATCCTCATTTTCACATGGAATTACTTTTACTGAACTTTTCAGAGGGATAGATGCATGAGGATAACTTTTCTAGCCTCACTGATCTGAAGCTTTCTTTTTTGTTGCTTTTGCACAATGATAAATATATTTTACCTGCATTTTTTATTTCCTTTGTTCTTGAGTTTATCCTGCACAATTCGAATTCTACTCTCAACATTTTTTCTCAGTGGAGAGCTTTGCCCTAAAAGGGAGTTTCTCTTGGGTTAGTACTAAGAGGTCATATAGCTCAGACTACTCCCAGCCCTTTCAGAAGTTGCTAGCTCCCCCTTTCTTCTCTTCCACGTGTTAGAGTGTGTAAAACCCCTTCCAGTTTCAGCTACAGTTCTCAGATTGGCCCTGATACTTTTCAGAAATACCTGTTTGTAATTTGAAGGTGCTTCTGCTTTTAGGGGGGTTCTCCTGTTGCTTCTCTCTGCTCTGATCCCATTGCAGAGAAGTATATTTGTACCATCTGATGTTTGTAGCAAAAGAAATGTAGTGCTCACCTTGTCTAGGAAGGGCCATTTGAGAATCCGGATCAGGGGGTTGTTGATTGTTCACTGACCTCTGGAGTTGTCTCTTACTGTGATTACTGCATTTTCTTATGATACAACTCCACTTCTTTTCACCACTTGCTTTTCATGGGCCAGGGTCATTTTGAGGGAGTCTTGTAGAATACAGCCTGTGTAGTGAGGAAGGTCCCAGGTAAGATGCCTGTCCTCTTCAGTGATCTTGTATTGCTATATAGTGGATGGGACCCTCTTAGTTTCAGATTTAGATAAAGAAGATAATTCAGAAAGGATAGAACCTATCCCTACCACCCACCACCCAAATGAGTATCTTTTGCATTATGTAAGCTTGAATTAGCTGAAGGCTACCTAATGCTGGGTAGGATTATAAAACCAAAAATACCTCTAATATATGAGGTACCTTGATAACCTGTAGAAATTATTGCCCTACTATTTGCTTGGTTATTTTTTGAAAGTGCTTTATTCTAGGGAGTGTGGTGATTGAGTGCAGTTGAGACAGCACTCACAATCCTCAGATAATTCTTCTGCTACTAGGGAGGCTGAGGCAAGAAGATGGCTGGAGGCCAGGAGTTTGAGACCAACCTGGGCAACATAGACTTTGTCTCTAAAAATAAATAAATAAATAAATAAATCTAAAATGAAATAAAAAATAAAAGTAAATAAATAAAATAAATTTGTGTAAAACATTCAACAAACACTTTGGAAATTCATTTTACCCATTGGATTTCAAAACTGTTGTTCATGATAATCTCTATTTTAAAGGGGAAGAGGCTGATGCATGATGTTAAATGGTTTGCTCATATAGCTCATCCCAGAGTCGGGATTCGATGTCTTCTCATTCCAAATCCTATATTCTTTCCTTTATACCATGGAGCCTCATGGTAAAATTCTCAAAATGTTCTGAGACAGCTGAGTGGATGAACCAGCTATTACAGCTTATCTGTGGCTACCCAGACAGACTAGCTTACTCAGTAACAATTTTATGAAGTACAAAGACCAGAGAAATGATGAAAAAGAATAAATTGGTAGTCAAGGACTTGAAACCTAATTTTAGCCTAACATGTCACAAATGCTCTTTAGATATAAAAGGAAAATAACCAGTTTTCCCAGGAGGGATCTATGTGTGTACTTTATCAGTTTTAACAAAAAGTGACCCAGATACGTTTTTGACCACTTGTGCTCCCTGCCATCTACTCTCTGGGCAGTCCTAACACCATCCACACATTCTGACAAACACATTCTAATGTCATTATCATAGCTCGTCACAGCCAAATTCTCACATACCATACCCACTTCACAGCCTGACTCTTTCTCGAGATTAATTGACTGTACTGTGTCATTTCTCCAAGGAGGCTAACTAGGGAGAAAAACATAATTCCTGAAATCCACACACTTGATTAAATAAGCCTTACCATCTTTCCGTAGAACCTAAAAGCTGGTATCTTTGAGAATTTTGCTGTTCAGAGACAGGCGTAAGGCAAGTTTCAAAACAAAGTGGGTGAGGCACACATTGGTAACCCGTCGTCAGGGGTAGCTGTGAATGTTTGTTTTTATGTGTGATGCTCAGTCTCCTTTAGTTTCTGAGCAAACTCACCATAAAGAGTTCATTTTTTTTAATGCTCATCTTATTTTTCATGGTAGGGATTTGAAATCGGCTACTAGACAAACTGAATCCACACAGAGATACGTGTAAATATGTGTGTTAGTGGATGTACATATATACAAATATTTTGAATCATTGGGCAAAATCAACTTGTCTTAGAAATTTATACTTGAGGGTAAATCAAACTTGAGTTTTTGTTTAGCAGAAATAATGTTGGCCCTAGGCCAAAGTGAGGGAAAAAAAGACAAGGGGTGTTAATTGCACACCACTCCTTTTTGCAGCATCTCTGACCTTACTCTGATTTGTAGCCTAGATTCCTTCACCATGGCATTGTCTGCTGTATTGGTTGGGGTTCTTTTCAGGGACTAGAAGACTTGTGTTAAGTAAGAAACCTACCGTTTACTAGTTGGATGTTCTTTGTCAAGTAATCCTTTTGAAACTCTTCTGTGCTCCGTGCAGCTGTGATACGAAGCAACCTCTGGCATCTTCTGGAGACAGTGAATGGCCTACTGTCACAGTACTGGCTGCCATATTGGTCTCTCTTCAGTGATAACACCAAGCTCTCTGATTGGAGACTGTCAGTGTCTCCTCAGACTCTTACTTTTTTCCTCCCAGCAATTTAGAAAGACTTATAGTATATAACCAATATAATATAAATATAGAATGCATATTAGTTTGGGGACACACAACTGATTTTTCATTTGTTTAGAGTCTAGAAAAAAGTTTAGCCCCGACCCCACTTCCAATGTGTCCCATCTTGTTGATAAGTTCATTTCCGAAATATGTCAGGCACGTAGTGATTAATTTTGAAAATGGAATTGGACCAAGTGTAGTTATCAGTATGGAAGATTCTTGTCAGCTGCTACTATCTGCATCCAAAACTCTAACATGAAACTATAAGAGAACTACTGTTGGTGCCTGCAAAGTTTGAGTCCTCTCGGTCACAATAATTGTGCATGAATGAAATCAGCATTTGGATGGAGAACAAATATCCCATATTGGAAAATAATCATAGCTTTTATGTTTTTGTGTGTGTGTATGTGTGATTTGACAGCTTTTTGGAGACTGTAGCCTATTTCTTCATGAAACCAAAACTTGGAGAGAAGGAGGTGTCCCCAAATGTTTTCTTCAGTATCTGGCATGAATTCAGCTCTGATTTTAAAGACTTCTGGAAGAAAGAGAACAAACTAATTCTACAAGAGAGGTAGGTATTTTCATTTACTCAATGGCATGTTAAAGCTGGTATTTTATTAGGTGTGACACCACTGGAGTGGCCAACTTTTGTAGCCTGAATGAAAACTTAGATGGCCTTCAACCTGGAGTAGCAAGTCGAAGAGGGTGCTGACATTTGGCAAAATTTGGTGTTTGAGCAAGAAGAGTCAGCATAGTAATGCTACAGGGAATAACTGGGTGTGACAGTTTGCCAGGACCACTGTCTGATAAAATAACTTCTGTGATGAAACCGCATAAAATAGACCATGTAAGAAGGGTTGAACAACCCTTCTGGTATGATAAACCCACTCGTCTCAAAAGATGGATAGCAAAGACAATAAAGGTAAGAGGAATATAGTTCTTGGTTTTGCTCAATCCATGAGACATTGTCAATTTACTGTTCATATCAAAATTTCACCCAGATGTCACCAAGAAACACAGACGATCAATATTTTTAAAAAGATCTTTCAAGATTCTTGTAGGATTGTGTCACATTTCCTAAAATAAATCTTTTCGGGAATAAAGGGAAATCTCTCCTCTTAAGAGTGTGAAGCAAAGTCTCTGATTATGAAATTCTATAGAGCTATATTAAATATTGTCATGAAGAAAGCTGGCCCTCTCACGGAAACAAGTAGCTGCGTCTAGTGAGGAAATGAACAGGAAACATAATCTTCACTATAAAGTAAACCCTAATACCGAACCGGTTAGTATACTTCCTCACATCCCTACCAGTGACTTTGCTTTGGATCTTTAGAAAACTTTATGTCCTGGGGAACTTCGTTCATCACTACTACAAAATTGCACTGTTTTCTGCTTATTGTCTTCATTTTGGTCCACTTACAAAGCCATGATCGTCCACCTAGTTTTCAGTTGTAGGTCAATTTTGATGCCTCCTCAAATCAGGTGAAATGAATTGCTAACATTTACTGAGCATGCAGACTACGCCAGACTTGTGCTGACTCCTCTAATTAATTACTTAGATTCCATAGGTTTGTCACAGAAGAAATGATGCCTCAGTGACTAGCAGGTAGAAAAAGAGGACAGTTTGAACAAAACAGAAGGAAAAGCCTTTAAACATCCACTCTAAAAGATAATGAGCTTATTCTACCTCCAAATGCATCAGTAGGAGTTAACATAAAATAGGAGATTTTAGTTAAATGTCCATGCAGGTAAGGCACAAGAGATCATTGCTTAAAAATAAGCCTATTTCAATCATTGTTCTTTTCCTTCAGATTTAGCCATATATTGAGTGATTTTTTTTTTTTTTTTTTTTTTTTTTTTTTTTACCAAAAGCCTTGTTCAGTTTGGAAAATTGTAAAGAGGAAACTTTTTTTTTTTAACCTTAGCACACCACACAGAACTTCCTTTCATGCCCCTCCCTGGATCTCCACAGGCCTCCTTTCATCTCTAGTCTAAACTTGTTCCCTGGAAAAGGGTTAAAACTCATTTACACCAAGGTTCAAAACAGAAAAAGGAGGAGCTCACGTTGCATGATTATTTGCATCGTAACTGGGATGAGAGTCCTCCATGAGAGTGGCCATAGTGCAGTTCAGGCATGAACAAGATGAGATGGATGACCCTGTCACTTTGGAGTAGCTGCTCTGGTGCAGCCGGGTAAGCAAGTGCATCACAGGAGAAGAATGTCTTGGGGCCTGTCTTGGTGCAGCCTGTGGAGGTCCCAGGACAAGCACGTGGGTGGATGCCCTCCTCGTAGCTCTCTTCTTCTACCACATGCCAGAACATAAGCAAGTGGGATGCCCCCTCAGAGAAAACGTTGAGACTAATTCCGATGCACAGCTCTCTGAGCATCCTCGTGGTCCTATCTAGTCTGTGATCCACGAGATACAGCTGCATTTCTGGGTAACATTATCAGCAGTCCGCTATTTGATGGCGTTGTGTGCATCTGACATGCCCAGAATGAACTTTTCTTCACTCTCTAAGTATCTCCAAAAACCAGATTCTTTTTTTCAATACTTCATCCTGTGCCTGTCATGCCCTGGAAATATGCTATGGGCTTTGGGACTCAGGCTGGTGACCTTACCTTCATTTTGGCAGTGCTGTGAATTAGCAGATTGTGAGTGCTCTTCCCTGCAGACTTCTCATTTTTCTAAATCATTTGGCTTTTCATAAAGGGCTAAGGGGGAACCCGGGGCAGGTGAGAGAACACAGCTTTGCCCTTTGACTTCTGAAATCCATTATGCCTCTTGGTAAATGATTACCAGGCTGCTCTGAAAAGCGAGACCACTGGTCCAAATTCCTTGTAGAACAGTTTTGTCCCTTTCCTTAGTGCAGAACCAGCATGCAATTTCTTGGAAACAGTGTAAAGTGAACATACGGGTCCTTTGTACAAAATTAACAATTTCAAGATGATGAAGCGTTAAACCAAGAGTCGTTTTGAGAGTGGCACCCTGTATAACTGCCCAAATGCATGTCCATGCAGCTGACCCTGCCTTAGTGTAAGCTTTATATCGTATTTTCTGTAGTTAAATAGGAGAGTATTTCAGCAAAAAGTCCATTATCCTTCAAAAGGTATAGTTTCCTAACCTGCAAAATGGAAATGGTAATAACCATCTTGCAGTGCTATTGTGTAGACTAAATGAGAGAATGTATTAAATATTTACAGTATATGGCACCGTGTCTACATTCCCACTGCTCAATGGCTGTTTTTCCATCATTTAATAAAAAAAAAATGGCATCCCAGTGATGCCTCCCTACAAAGTGGATGTGTTGCTAAGGCACGTTAGGCATCTTAAGAACATAGTCTGTAAATACAAAGTATTATTGTGACTCAGTTACATTCTTGGTTAGGTAAAATGTCTTGGTTCAGAGTCCAAAAAATGAACTTTTGTTTGACAATGTTACACTATGGATTCCTGTTTTGATGCTTAAAAAGCTGACCCATTGGTTTTGTCATGAGCCAGGAAAAGTGTTTTTCCATCTACTTGGAACCAGGTGTATACAATTGTTGCTAAGAATCCTACTTAAAAAAAAAAAATCTAGACTTGTCATCACTGAGCAACACAAAACACAGGAAAAATAATTTTTTAAAAAATTCTCAATTTGACTGTGTTCACCAGAACATGGGGAGTAAACTAATACTTTACTCTGCGAAGCATCTCCCGGAAGATCCACAGAGCCACAGCTGTAATGTGTAAGGAAATGGGCGAGCCTCATCTTTTATCTTTGGGGACACTAGCATTAGTATCACCTGGCCACTAATGAGGCCCTGTGGAGCTAGAACAAGAGCTGTATTAATTAGAAGAAAGAGGTACAAATTGGTTGAGAATGTGTATCCTTTTGACCCTGATTAAGGGGCTATGATATGGATCTTGAAAGAAGAGGATGAGATTCCTAGAACAACCACCACACCCTGCTAATTTTTTTTCTATTTTTGGTAGAGACAGGGTCTCACTCTTGCTTAGGACTTTTGCTCTGTTATAAGTTGAACTCAGTTTTCAGGCAGAGTGTGCGGCTGTATAGCTATGTGAAGCTATTTGTGACTACTCACTCATTCCATGCTGAGTTTTGCTAGACACTGAGACGGTCAAGTCCCTTAGATGAAGATCTCATTGACGTTGAATGAGCGGCATTATCACAGGTGTGGTGTAACATGCAATGGGGAAAAACGAGGAGGGGGCATTCATTCTGCCCAGAGGAGTTTCAACATGGAGCCTGGAGCAGGCGTAGGGTTTTCTCAGGCAGTCCGGGAGGTAAGGGCATTTTAGGCAACAGAATCTGGCTCTGGCAGCTGGGCCCCAAACCTCATAATGTGTAGTGTGGCCTTTCATGATTTCATTTTTGGTCAGCTTAAGACATTTTAATTTAATAAATCAATTGTGACATTAGTAAGGGTTATGTTTAAAGTGTTGTCTAACTTAATTTACTGGTTTATTTTACTTTGAGACAGGTAGTCTTTGATGAACCAAGAGAGAGGATAGAGCTACTCCTCTAATTGCACAAGCATGTAGCAATCAAGTGTGCTTTCAGCCCAGCTGAAATCTGTAATTAGAGAGTGATTTGAATGTTTGTCCTTAGAAGGTTAGGCATTACATTGGAGAGCACCTCATGCCATGGTAACAACATTCCCGTTTCCATAATTTGTATTCAAGAGAACTGTATGTTCAGATTTATGTACAATATTATTGGAATAAACTTAAGAAGGAAGAGACCACTTTCAAAGTGATTGATGATATAGCTGAAGAATGGAGATAAGGAAAAGTTTATTCTGATGTAATAACATTGGATACCAAAGCAAAATTCCCCCTTGGACTGCTATTTAGCACTGTTGGATTGCAGCAATAAATGAACTTGGCCAACCGTTTACCCTTTCACTCAGGCATCAATTTCTAGAGAAATGACCCATACAGAAATCCTCTTCCCAGTGCCAGCTCTCTATAACTGAAGCTTTGGCAGGACGACTGGTAAACTAGACAGTCAAAATAGTGGCTAATGGAGGCCGGGAATGTGTGGGAAATCGAATCTACATTCATGGGTAGGAGAATGAAGATGCATTAAGTCATAACAGGTAATTCATCCAACAATTATTTATGCCCTGCTGTGTGCCAGGCAGCATTCCTGCCCTTGTGGGTCTTACTCTCTCATGAGAGAAACAGACCGTGAAAAGTAAGCACATGTCTACATTGCAAGTTGAAATTAGTGCTAGGAGGTAAATAAACATGGAGCCATTTTGCAGAATCCAAAGTGGAAGAGGTTCATTTAGGAAAGGTGGTCAGAGGAGGACTTTCTTAGGAGGCAGCATTTATGTGGACGACTAAAGCACTCTAGGAAGCAGCTAAGTGAAGGGGCATGGTAGGGAGGGAATAATATGTGTGAGCATTCCAGGCAGAGCGGAGGATGTTCAAGGCAATATGGCAGGAAAGACTGAGCGCTCCCCAAAACAGATGGGAGCCATGAGATGACTTTGATGGAGCAGGCAGGGGCCTCATCATTCAGGCCCTTGTAGGTTGTGATAAGAGATGGACGTTGATTGTGCATGCAATAGAAAGTCATCAAAGGTTTTGTTGTTGTTGTTTTTTGTTTTCTAAGAAAGGGAATAACCTGATACGACTTACATAATGAGAAGGTCCGTTGACTGCTGAGTGGGTAGTAGATTGAGGAGTGGTCCTAAGAAGCAAGTTAGGAAGGACTTGTAGCAGCCCAGGTGAAAGATGTGCCTCTCTAGACTGGGGTGAAAGCGTTAGAGATTGGAGGAAGTGGATATATCTGAAATATATTTTGGAGGAATATCTGCAAAAACTTGCTTGGCTGGATCGGTTTTGGGGATCATAAATATTGAAGTGTCAGCTCAGATGTTGACAAGCGAATGTTAACTAGGATGCTAGAGATCATCAAGAAAGCAAATCTCCTGAAATGCTTTGGAAAAAGCTGAGGTGAGGAAAAGATCTGAAACCCTGGGCATTAGGAAATTCACTTGTAAAACTTAGTTCTCTTAGAAGGATGTAAACTGCTCAGGTGAAGATTAGCTGGGAAAGAGCTTTGCATTTGCTGCTTCATCTTGCCATGTTCCAAGAGATATTTTTTAAACTTTGGGAAATTTTCTTCAAAATCTTCATGTTCAAAAAGAGAAGAAACACTCAGTAGTTCTAATCAGAGCATCCCAGCAGAGAATTGGGACTAAGAGCCAAAAAAATATCTTGTCCAAAGATCTTTTTGCCTTAGTAAGGACGTAAACATTGTAGCATCTTTCAGTAAGCTTGTAGATGCTTGTAAGTTATCTGAGAAATTCTGAATTTTCCTTCAGTGTGTGCTAAACAGGTTTTTCATGTCTTAGCAAAGTTTGTAATAGAACTGTCTTGCATCAAAATATACTTCTAGAGTAAAGATATTTACCATTACTCCTTTAAAAATAATATGTAGCTTATATGGTCTGAAAACAAGTTCCTGTACAAACTAGAAGATGTTATCATTAAGGGATATTCTAAATGCCTTTAGGATACTTCGAAATAATATAATGGTTACAATCTGCCCGAGAAGGTGGACCAGATCTGGTGGATTTGTATAATACCAAATTAACAAATTCTTAGCTTTGTGTAGGCTTCTGCTGGAGCCTGGATCGTTAAGATAATCACAAATGCAAGAAGCCAAAGGCTCGGGCAGTTCATTCCCACCCTGACATTCTCCATGCTGACTCTGACCACTTGGGGCTAAGGAATTCCACAGCAGTGACCCCCTCCTCCTGTTCCGCCTCAGGACTTCGCTCGCAGACATCATTGCTTGTCCCATTAGCGGGAGTAAAGCTTTAGAGAGATGGGAAACGTTTCTTCTACACTTAAACCTGGGAGCCGTAGGGTAAGTCACGGGGAATCAGGGACTAGTCACGAGAGATAAGGAGGGAAGAGATCGTCTCTCCCGGGTTTTAGGGTACTGGTCTCTACAGCAGGCTCGAAGCTGATGACAGATGTCAGGCCAAGACATGTTAGCAGTTATTTTATTTGACAAACAGCAATTTGTTCACCTGGCTTTGCCTGCTGAACTCTGGTTAAGGTTTAGGAGCAACTGTGATAAGACATCAAACTCAATCGTAAAAGGAATCATTTGTGAAGGCATGTGCTGAGGGTGTACGCATCAGGGGAGGTAATGGAGGGAGGGGTGCACCAGGAGTGGACATCAGTATCGAGGCATTTTGAGAATGTATATTTCAATACAGAATCCGGAAAGAAAATAGGGTCATATTCAGGCGCCTTTAGAGAGATTTTTAAAAACGGTCTTAAGAAAGCAGGTAGAATGGCCAGGGAGCACATACAAAGACGCTCTACATCATTCACACTCTACATCATTCGCCATCAGGAAAGTGCAAAGCGAACCCACAGTGAGACACACTTCATACTTGCTGGGATGGCTGTAATAAGACAGACAGTAACAAGTTTTGGGGGTGATGAGAACATATGGAGCCCTCACGCATGGTTGGTGGGGATGTCAAACACTGTGACCACTTGGGAGAACAGTCTGACAGTTCCTCAAAAAGTTAAACATAGTTACCACGTGACCCAGCAGTTTCCTTCTAGATATATACCTACAAGAAATAAAAACGTTCATCTACACCATACATAACCTGTACACAAATGTTCCCGTTAGCATTACTCATAATCTTCACAAAGTACAAACAACCCAAATGTCCATCAACTGATGAATGGATAAATGTGGTATGCCCATACAACAGAATATTATTTAGCAATTAAAAACATGAAGCACTGATACATGCTGTGAGATAGATGGACCTTGAAAATGTTAAGTGAAAGAAGCCAGTCATAAAAGACTACGTATTATATGATTCAATTTATGAGATTTCCAGAATAGGCAAATATATGGGGTCTGAACAAAGATTAGTCTTTGTCAGGGGTTGGGGAGATGAGGTGCAGGGGAGAAGAATGCAGAGTGACGGCTGAGGAAGCATCTTTTGGGGAACAGGAAATGTTCTAAAACTAGATGGTTGTAGATGGTCGCACCACCCTGTTAGTGTACTGAAATGAAACAAAACTGAATTGTACACTTTAAGTGGGTGAATTGTACGGTATGTGAACGATAGCTCAATGTGGCTGTTTTTGAAGAAAGAAAGAAAAAGTAAGTAAAATTCTCATATTAGAGTTGTAAGCATAAAAGTGGACCACACTTGAGTATAGTGGTCTCTGTTTAGATGGTGCACAGTTGTGACGTCCTCTGTGGGTTCCTCCTCTTCCTGCCTGGCGCACTCCTGCCATTTCCTCTGTGCCCAGGTAGTTCCGTATGTGCTCAAGGAAATCAAATCTTTTAACTACTAATGTGACCATTAGCTAAATTAAAATTTGGGAAATAAATCTGTTGGCAAAACTGTAAAAAGAAAAAAAGAAATTGCACAGCTTATTCCAAAATAAAAAAGATCATTGATTTAGGTAATTAGTCATCAACAATAGCTTACCTCTACTGATGAAATAAGCCAGTGCTTTCCCTGTGTAAACCCATTGCAGGAAGTCTAAGTCATGTTAAAAAAAAAAAATACGTATAATAGATATTATATGTATGCATGTGTTGTGTGTATTTTGGAATTATTCATCTGTTGCAAACTTTTACAAATCTAATCTCCACAGAAGGAATTATATTATGCATGTTTCCATAACACAGGGGACCTATAGTTCTAATGGAAAAGAGATAAATACTTAGAAAAAAAAGAATTAGATATAAAAATGGTCTAGGCCGGGTGCGGTGGCTCACGCCTGTAATCCTAGCACTCTGGGAGCCCAAGGGAGGAGGATCGCTCAAGGTCAAGAGTTTGAGACCAGCCTGAGCAAGAGCGAGATGCCGTCTCTACCAAAAATAGAAAGAAATTAGCTGGACAACTAAAAATACATATAGAAAAAATTAGCCGGGTATGGTGGCGCATGCCTGTAGTCCCAGCTACTCGGGAGGCTGAGGCAAAAGGATTGCTTGAGCCCAGGAGTTTGAGGTTGCTGTGAGCTAGGCTGATGCCACGGCACTCTAGCCCAGGCAACAGAATGAGACTCTGTGTCAAAAATAAATAAAATAAAAATGGTCTAACTACATAAAAATAAAAGAGAAAGGAATAGGTCTATCTTTGCTATGGGCTAAAAGATTTGCATCTTTTACTTCTGTTTATTGAACCCTTCACCCTGTTGACCCATCTGGTGCCCTCTGCCCTTGCCTCTCTGGCTACTGACACAGGACCACACTCTGCTGGCCTTCTGACCAAGTCACTGCTCTGCTCGGGGTTTTTGCTTCTGCTTATCATGCAAAGTTGGGCTTAGAAACTTGAGATGTGGGTTAGCTGCCAGGTCAAAAGAAGAATTTTGAGCCTATGAAAAGGAGACTTTTGTTTAAGGCAGACAGCAAGAGAGACAGACCTTTTCTATGGTGCTTACTAGCCAGTGGACACTCAGTGAGGATGAACCATGCTGATGCTGAAGAACTGACTGTAGAATTGCAATTTGGTCTTGACATTGACATTTCTAGTTCACTCAAGTGCCCGTCAGTTCAACTGCAACCATCGTGGCAAATCAGTATCACGTAGTTTGGGTTCTTTGGCTTATGTGGAAAGCTATCATATACAATTTGTTCCTTCTTAAAGACATAAGTACATCATCATCATTATTTAAATTATTACATACATATAATTTTTTCTAGCTTTATCGAGGTATAATTGACAAATAAAAATTATATGTATTTAAGGTGTACAATGTGATGTTTTGATATACATTTATATTGTGAAGTGATTATCACAATCAAACTAATGTATCCATCAACCTTTTTTTGTGGTGAGAACACATATGATCTAGTCTTTCAGCAAATTTCAAGTATACAGTACATATTATTAATTATAGTTACTATAATTAATGATGCTGTGCATTAAGTCTGCAGACTTCCTCAACTTATAACTCAAATTTTTTTATTCTTCGTCCAATACCTTATATATCTTATATACTTCGTATAATTTCACATTAAAATCAAATTCTAAAATTCTTGGTATTTTAGGACCTATGATTTTGCAGTTTTTAGAGATTAATAATTTTGCAGAGCCAAATGAATGAACATAGTGCTATACCTAATATAGTTTCTATAATGATGTAAAACTTTGTTTTATAATTTAGGCTTTCTAATTACAATTTATTAATGTACGGATACACCAGAGGTCTGTCTGCTCAATCTTTTTGAATATTGTCTTACAGGAAGCCTATGAGCATTTTGCTTTTATTTCATTCTATTTTGATGTATTGGGCTTTTGTTTCCTGAGCATGATCTGTAATGGAACACTTAGGGTCCCTGATACCTTGAATGTCTTTCTAAGTCTGAAAACTGTATCTCATCAACTTCATCTGTCGCTTTATCTTGTTGGTAATACTAAACATTCTCTAAGTAATCCATCAGCGTTGTCTCCACGTCTCTCCCACACGGCCCCGGCCATGTCCCACTGCCAATTGATTAGAGAGGTGGCTCCCTTCCTTTAGGACCGGCAGTGAGGCTGGCACCCGCGTGTCACGCTCTGTATCTAGATGAAAGAAAGTGCTCCTGGCCAACGTGTCTCCACAGTTCATTGATCTCTCTCTGGAGAAAGGCTGGTATGTCTCCTTGCAGATTCCTTCTTTGAATGATTTAAAACTTGATGCTGAGCTATGTATAAAGTCCTGTTTGGATAGTTGTGCCTCACAGAATGAGGATCACCTTAAAAGCTGCCACTTGTGCCTATACAAAAAGAGCCTGCAGAGCTCTCCTAGAGCAAGCTGCCCTGCTGCTGCGTTGTGTGGAACGAGCTCGTGGTTGTAACTGGCAACGTGAAAGCTTAGGTGAAGACGAACAGGAAGGTATCCTTGTGCTAGTGCACCAGTAGGAAGGAGGGCTGTGCCCTATCCCTTGGAGCTTCAAGCTTTCTGGCTTTTTGGAAGGAAATTTTAATTTTTAAAAAGCGGTCATTTTGATCAGGGCAAAATTCCAGCTGTATTAGCTGAGTGTGTAGCTGTTTGGCTGTGGGCGGATTAGATGCAGCATCATTAGGTAAATGCCATCTCTTTTTGGGCTTCACAATGTTCTTCTGCCCCTGGAGTGGTCCAGGGGATTAGCTGGGAGATGAGCTGGAGTGTGCCCTGGAGGAAAAGCCAGCATTAGAGAGGGCAGCCTGCTTGCTCCCTGGGAGGGTCTGGTCCCCTGAGTGCCATTAACCCCAAAACGACCTCTGTCTCCACCAAATTAGGAGTCATGGGGCGCAGAACTAGTAGAGCAACGGAGGAAAATGTACTTGATTTAGTACTCCAGGAAGTAACACCCAGGAAGGAGACATGAAAGAAGTGCAGTGTTAGGTTTTTTAAAAAATAGGGACTATCTGCCCTTATACTAATGACTTAGTATTTTGCTTTGTATATTTAAGCACTATTAATATTCCCCTGTTGTTTTGTAATATGGCCATCTAAGGTGGGCTGCATTAACTGTCACTTAAAATTAAAGTATATAGCCATTCACACTTTTTCAAAAGAATATATTGAGTGCTCATGCTATTGAGGCATTCATTTAGAATTCAAAATAACCAGAAGTGGAAGTTCACAAGCAAGAATCTCCACTCCTCTAAGTTTTAATTTGTCAGGAAAAAAACGTGTCAGAGATAAGTCTCTAAAATTTGTTGGGTGAGGCAAAAGGACAAATGTAAAAAGTACTAACTCTTTAATCTTTAAAATATTCTAATTATCATTACATATTTAGATAATACATATTTTGCAGACATAAAGCCCATCAGAAATAAAAGCACTTTCCTAGATCTTATTTTTACGAGATGGAATTAGTTTTAAAAATTAACCTCTGGAGTTTAAATTCCTATGCCCTAGGGGTGAACATTTTTGGGAAGTTTGATAAAATTCCATTTGGCCACTTTAAAGTTTTCTAAGTGTATGGGGGAGGTAAATAAGATGAGGCATAGCCAGGAAAAAAGTATATTTCATCAGTTAAGGGTATTTCAGATGCTCCCAGATAACTCAGTAGCTTTCATTTTAAACGTCAGACTAGATGTGGGTATTAATGCATTCTTAAATGCGTGTGCTGTTTTTAAGACAGAAGCACTCATAATTCTCTACTGACTTTGTATGTTGAGTTTATTTCCCACAACCTCTGATTGATTTTCTTAATGTTTTCCTTTTACACGGTCCAAATAAGATGGGTAGTAAGAGCATGTGCTTGTAGTTGAAAAGACCAGGATTTGACATATGTCCCTGACCCAGTACCTGTGTATCCTTGACAAGTTAATTAATCTCTCTGGCCTAAGTTTCCCTGTCTATAAGAAGGGATTCAAAGTAACCCAGTTCCTTGAGTGAATTTAAAGAAGACCACCAAGTATAAAGCATTTAGCACACTCTCTTACATACAGAAACTTCTCAGTTAACATTAACTGCTGTCATTATCATTTATATATCAATGTTGTTCTAAAAACAGTAAACTTAGTAGCAGAAAGATTTAGCATTAAATAAATTCATAGAAGCCAAACACCACACAATTCTATTCTATCAGCAACCCTTCCCTCAATTTGTATTCCTACAGTATGAATTGAAGCACTATCATTTATGGGCTCTTTGACCTTGGGCTATTATGTAATCTTAGTCAACTTTGGTTTTCTAATTTGTACAATTGAGATAACCATCTCTCAAGTACTTGATATTGAGGCTGTTAATGATATTAAATGCGGAAGTTCCAACACAGTGAATAGTTATTAAAAGCAAGTTGCGTAATGATATTGTTCTCAGAAAAGCGTAAGTATGAAATATTCACCTCCAAATTTCTTAATATAAGTGACCATTTTTTAATTTTCTACCTGATTGTTTAATGAATTCCCTAATAGGAATAATGGTATTCTACAAACTTTTGGGACAATTATCATAATGGTTACAATTTTATTCATAATTTTATAGTCTAGAGCTATGATCTATTGTTTACAATTTGGAGGCTCAAAAACCTCCAAAACCAAAAGTGTCTTCACAGGTTTGTGGCAAACTTATCTGTCAGTAAAACTTAACTTACATGAGGCTATTTATAGTCTTTCCTCATCCCACGTAGTATGAATGTTCATATGTTCACTACAGAAATATTAATGTGTTTGATTATTCCGTGCTATGTCAGGCCCTTTTTGATAGCGTTATATACCGTATTCCTGTCTGAAATTAGAAAAGTTCTGAATTCTGTAATCCCTGTGGCCCCAGGGGTTTGGGCTAAAGGCTGACAGAATGAGTGGGCATCTGGCTGACCGAACCATGCGCTGCTTGGATCTTCTCTCTCTGCAACCACACAGATAAATCCAATCTCTTGTTCCATGTAATGAATCTTCTGATATTTAAGGTTAACTATGGAGATGCTACCAGGTTTTCTGTTGCCCTGATATAATATCTCCAGGTCTCTTCATTGTTTTGGAGTCTCTTTGGACTTTTCTGATTCACTTAGATTCCTGATCAGCCTGGTGATCATCTGACATATTTCAGCTATGTCCTTGCTGGTACTATGACTCATACAACAGGTCACATTTCTCAACTTCTCACTGCTTCCCAGAGTCAGCAGGACAATCCCTTCACCCTTCTTGTTCAGGGAGAAATTTTCCAACTGGACTACTTCCAAATCAGTGATTACCAAGCTAAGGTAGATTCGCTAAGCAATGGATGTTCTGGGTCAAATCCTGGGAAGCATGCGGCAAACAGGAAGATTTTCATTTTCCTCTATAATCATTCCCCGGGTACCACCTTCCACGTTCTCCAAACTCTGAACGCCACTTCTGCATTCTCCACTCAAAACGTATGGCTTGTCCACATACTTTACTGAGGTCATTAACATTTACGTATTTATTAACATATCTGCCATATGCCAGGCACTGGAGTTGTAATCCAAACCAAATCCCTGCCCTGGTGGAACTTGCATGGTAGTAGGGAGGACCCGATCATCAATAAATATATCCCGGGAGTCTGATGAAAAATAGAGCAGGGCAAAGGGAAGACAGTTCTAGGAGGTGGTGTGTTTTATATAAGCCAGCCAGTCAGTGTCTCTCTGAGAAGTGACGGATAAGCACTGACTTGAAGGAAATGAGCATAAACTAGTGAATATCTGGAGGAAGATCATTGCAGTCGGAGAGACCAGCAGGTGCGAAGCCCGAGGGAGGCGTGTGTCTAGGAAGGAGGCTCACATGACTGGAACAGAGGGAGCGAGAGTAGAGAGGTGTAGACGGTGAGTTCGGAGAGCAAGCTTTGGGCCAGATGGTGGAGACTGGCGGGCCAGGTGTAGGACGGCATCAGGAAGAACCATACACAGTACTGCTAGTACCGGGGTGAGAAAGATGAGGATTTGGCATCTTGGGGGACTGGGTGACATGCACGAGAGTAGTCCCTGTTGAGTGGTTAAGGGCGAATGCCTGATTAAATGGGAGCAGAGGAAGTGGTGGCAGTGGCTATAGGCAGCTCTCTTGAGGAGTTTGTGTGTATGAAGGGTCGCAGTGAAAAGAATAGCTAGCTAGAGGGGGATGCATTCATGTTTTGTTTTTGTTTTTGATAATGGGATAAGCAGCATATTTGTAGCCGGACAGAAATAATCCAGTAGAGGAAAAATTCTGACCCTTGTTCTCTCTTAATATGTGTGTTTCCTTGATCCATTCCTGCCTTTGTATCTCCCACATCTTATTCCTTAATTAAGCCATTCTTCCTCTGGCACAATTCTAAACTATTACGATATAAGTAGCTTTGTTGTACTCTTTTATGAGTTTTACAGGGAGGAAATTGGATAAAATCTTTATAAACTAATTCCTGTGTCTTAATAGCTCTTGAGGTTCCCCCCCCAAAACCTCCCACCAAAAATTCTTTCTAAAAAAATAGGATACAAATGATATATACGTATCAACCAAGCTATAGAAGTGTCAAAAACCACAGTGTAAGTACCAATAGACGTTAACGTTGTATCTCACTAGCTATAATCAAAAACTTTTCTGAACTGTAGGGAAAGATGAAGAAAATATTTTAACACAGGTGGAAATAGTAAAAGGATGTTTGCATGAAAAATGTCAAATGTAGTAAACAGCACTCTTCTCCTGTAATAAAAGATGAACTTTGCTGTCAAATATGATCTTATAGTAGTTTGGGCTGTCATGTACGGCAGGAGTTTTTGTTTTTGTTTTTTAATTTACTGTCATAAGTTTGTGGAACCAGTGATTGTCGTTTTACCATTTTATTTAGGAAATCTAAAACATCCTCAATATGTACAGAAAGAACGTATCATTTCTACAGGACTTAAAAGGCACATCAGCTGAGCTACTTTGGTGAATTTCATGGAAATTCGAGTCTAACATGGAACTAAAATAGTCTCTGCTACAAGATACATGAAAAAAATTTTTTTCCAAATCAGAGATTTAAAAATATTAATGATGAACAATGTGATCAGAAGTTTAAAAATCCTAATACAAATGAACACCAATATTCTTATTTTAAGAAACTGTTCACCTTATCATTTGAGTATTGCAAAAATTTCTAAATAGCACCTTTCAGATTTCTCAGTTTTTCTTCTGATCTTGTATCAATTCTTTGGGGAAGAATAAGAAAAAAGGATACTCTTGGTTTTACAGAATAGAATTCAGGCTCTTTATTTCCAAAATGGAGTGTGACCCTTGCTATTTACTTGTCTACTCCCTAAAGCACTTGTGTTTTCCTTCTATAGCAACACAAATCGTCACAGTTTCAGGACTGATCCCAGACCCTAGCCACCTCTGACTGCTATTCAGTTGAGACTGATTCGATTTGAGATGATGAAGTATGCTAACTTTCATTTATTCTGTTAAATAGATCTACCAGATTTACCAGGTTAGATTACCAAAAAACAACATAGCATACTTGAAGTATTGGTTAGCTTCCCTATCCTGAGAATGTCCTCACCGAGTTCAAGGTTCATGTCAGTTTACATTGAGGATCTGTGGGGGGGGGGGAAATTGGCCATTGAAAAACTTCTATTATCTCCTATGTTTTTAGATTTGTACTGACTACAGTTCATATCCCTTATTTAGATAACCATGTCAAAAATCCCCCCTAGAAATTAGAATCAGGAAAAAAACACATGCACACATGGTAGCAGTTTTTTTTTTTCTTTTTGAGACAGAGTCTAGCTCTGTCGCCTGGGCTAGAATGCAGTGGCATCATCATAGCTCACTGCACCCTTAAACTCCTAGGTTCAAGCGATTCTTCTGTCTCAGCCTTCCGAGCAGCTAGGACTGTAGGTGAATAAGCCATGACACCCAGCTAATGTTTTCTATTTTTTGTAGAGAGAAGGGGGTCTTTTGCTCAGGCTGGTCTTGAACTCCTGGCCTCAAGCAATCCTCCCACCTTGGCCTCCCAGAGTGCTAGGATTACAGGCGTGAGCCACCATGCCCAGCCGTGACAGTTTTATCTTCTCCAGACAAATCTTACATGCTTTCATTTTTCAAAAATAAATGCTATAGCCTGTTGTGTTTCCATTACTACTTTTGCTTGAAAAGAGATCAAAAATTGTCCAATAGTCCAATAGAACTTCTCCCCAGTATCTGATAAAGCACACATACATGTTTTCTAGTTTCTCTTTTAAAATAAGTCATTTGAGCTGACACATCTTATATTTTCAGAATTGTAAAAGATTCAGTCTTTTAGAATCAAATGATTTTAAATATAAATATAATAAGTAATACATATAAGTGAATATATAAGTAATGTATATATAATACATAATATAAATGCATATGTTGATATAAATAAGAAAGTAGAAAGAAGATGATATTGATGATTGCATATTCATTTAACAATGTAAGTGTTGTTTTTGTTCATTTTTTTAAATTTTCCCAGACATTACACTGTGCTCCAGGATTAGGGGTTCTCAAAATGTGGCTCCTAGACCAGCATCCCATTCCCTGGGGACTTGTTAGGGTTACAGATTCTTGACTCCTACTTTAGACCTGCTGATCATGGGTGTAGAAACAAGCAGTCTATGTTTTAACAAGTCCTTCCAGTGATTCCTCTGCTCACTCAAGTTTAAGAACCATTGTTCTAGGTCTCAGGTAATAAAAAGGTGAATATAATTCACAGCATGAGCTACACTTTTCCCTGCATCCCCCACCTCCTGTTTGTCTTCCTGCCTTCTTGCATCCCTGCGTTGTCTTCTTTCATCTTTCCCTGTGTATATGTGTTGTAAGAGGCGACATAGCGTGGTGGTTAAAGCTTAAGCTTTGGAGGTAGATTGTGGTTGTCTGGATTTGAACTACAGGTCTGCCACAAATCCGTGTATGACCCTGAGCAAGTAATTTGACCATTTTAAGTTTCATTTTCCTTATCTGTAAAAGTTGGGTGTAGGACGGCATCAGGAAGAATCATATGTAATACTGCAAGTACTAGGGTAAGAAAGATGAGGATTTGGCATCTTGGGGGAATGGGTGACATGCACAAGGGCATCACTCTACACTATCCACCTTATGAGGTTTTTATGAGATTTAAGGGAGCTAATATCTGCAAGCCCTCTTAGCCCAGCGCCTGGCTCACACGGTAAGGTCTCGGTGAGTGTTGGCTGCTACTATGATGAGCCAGGCACTGTGCTGGGCATGGGACACACATACAGAGGGAGAAGGTACTATCTGCCTTCAAGGAGCTTACATTACAATGTCTTTAAGATGCTCATTCTATGGACACTCTCTAAAAGGGGAAAGGATATTGAACTCAGGAAATAAATTGGAGGTCATCTATTCCAATCTACTTTCTATTGTAAGAATATAATTTTTGCAAGACTAATAGCCAGACATTAAGCCCAGGCTTTGATTCCCTTTTTTAGTGCAAGGGCGAGTCGGACTCTGAAGTCAACCAGATCTGGATTCTCTCCTTCATTCTTCTCTTGTGTGACCTCAAGAACCTCTCTGAGCCCCAGGCTCCTCGTCTCAAAAATAAGATGATGACATCTCTCATGTCTGGTCACCAGGGGGCTAAATGAGATGATGCACATGAGATTCTCTGTGTCTCTGGCACAGCCCTGGCCCACTGCAAATGTTCATTTTCTTCAAGTAGGAAAAAAAAGCCGAGATATTTTTTTGGGCATCTCCAATTACTAGGCTAGTTTTCCCTCTTCTCAGATTAAAACAGCGTCTGTATAAATTTTATCAGTTGATCATTTTTCCACCTTCCTCAGTGTGATACTTTAAGGAATATAACTGAATATAAAGACATCCTGTTATCTTCTCTGAACATAGCTATGTATTTGCTCATTGTAAATTCATCGAAGCATCCTCTCACGTAGCCATCATCTCTCTGTTTGGTTCACAGACATCCCTTGAGAAATTCTTTAAATGCTTCACTGAAATGAAGATATATCCCTGTCATTTATCTTTTCCCCTCACCAAGAGGTTAGTGAAGCTAGTTTGACACGATTTCACGTTGAAGGCTTACAGTCTTCTAATGGTCATATATTGAACACAAAATTCGGTTCTCTGTAAGATAGAAGAAAGTAGAACACCCTAAACTATTTCATAACTTTAAATTTTATATATATTCACTCAAACTAAATTGTTATTTGCAGATGGAATTATAACAGTAAATCAGTAAACTCAAAGGTCAAGTCAAATAAAGTCCTGGTTAGTTTACTCAAAATGTGATTTGGACATCCAGACATGCCTGAAGAGTTTGCCAGAAGAAGGAGGCCAAAAAACAAGAGATTGAGTTCTAAGACCAAGTTATTTGCCAAAATGTATCCGTGTTTTTTTTTTTTTTTTTCAGTTGGGTCACAATTTCCCTGTGCATTACCATTCATTCATTGAGTCAGCTATTTTTTAAACATCTAGTAAATAACCTTAAATACCTGTGTGATTTTCAATATTATGCCCTGGGAATATAAAGACGGCTATACATGATCCCTCAGCTCAAGGAATATACTACTCAGCAAGGCAAAAAGAGAGTTTTAAGTCCTCTTGAAAATAAAACTCTGAACAAAATTATCTGAAAGCATAGAGGATTGTATAAATAAGCCTGCCTGGAAGGTCAGACACATTTCCTATAGGAAGCTAATTTTGAACTTCACTTGAAGGACCCCATGGCGGAGAGCACGGGAAAAGCAAAAGAGAACGGGCAGTCCCAGGGGAACAGATTTAGCAAAGATATCCCACAGGAGTGGGGGCGGTTCTGTGTTGTTGGGGGCCTGGGCAGCATTGTGGAGAATCAGGGGAAATTAGGTTAGCTGGAGCCAGACTGTAAATGGCCTTGCATTTCTCACTGAGGCGCTTAAATCATTTTTTTTTCTTGGCAAGTGAATAAGTGGCTGAGATGATTTCCATGTATGTGAAGGATGGATGGGACTTTTACATGTGGAGGCCAGTCTGCAGAGTATGGCAGTGGTTCAGGTGACATGAGGGGGCTTGAAAAACAATCAAGGACAGTGGAATTAGAGAGGTTGGGACAGATTTTAAAATCATTACTGACGAATAATTAACAGAACTTGTTAACTCTTTGCATATGCATGGAGGGGTCATGAAGAGGGAGAGGGAGGGATTCAGAGGTTGATCAGGGAACTGGATGAATGGTTTGAATGGTTATCCCCTTACCCAACACCCAGGCAGGTGAGAGGGAGAAGCAGTCCCCCTCCAATCTGCGAGGACTTGGAGCTTGAGGGCAAGGTCAAAGCTAGAGGTATGAATTTAAAGGTCTTTGGAGTAGACATGACAGTTGCAATTTACAAAGTGGAGATTCCCACTGATACCATAGAGTCAAGACTAGAGTCTTGGGGGAGGGAAAAAAAAACATTTGAAGGGAAGTTTAATAAATACGCAGCAAAAGAGATGAAGGAAGCATGTCCAGAAAGATAGTTGGAAAACTCAGAATTTCCCTGAGGACGGAGGGGTCAGAGATTTAAAGACTTAAGGATGAGTTAACCATTTCAGAGATATTAGCGTGGTGCAGAGGGAAGACTATAAAGCTGCTGGTGGATTTGCCCGTTAGGGAAGTGTTGACAGCTTTGTGATTAAACACAGAGAGGAGCAGATGTGCATGATGATCTGTGTGTATATGATTTATTTTATTTGTTTTGTTTGTTTGAAAATGAGGGAAAAACAGCATTCACCCATAGTCACTTTTACTTCTCTGTAGCCATTCTAAAATTATGGGGGAAAGATCACCATTTCCGAGGTAGCTCACCAAGAGTTACAATGTTCTGCATCTTATAGACTCTTAGACAGCCATCAAAGAGATGGGGGCCACAGGGAATTAATTTGATTGATTGAATATATTTCCTTATGAATAAATGATTCTCTTATCTCTTTTCCCCCCATACACTTCCCCAAAAATTGTCTCATGAAACACTAATGCACAGAATATCTGCGTCTTAACTTAATGTTCATAGGAGGAATACCCTTGTGGTTTTTGGAACATAAGCATGGAACATGCCTATCTAAGTATCACAGAATCCTAGATTTTGGACTATGAATATTTCTCAAAATTCAGCTCCTGTTGTTGATAGAAGTGGCAGACTTGCTTTGTGTATTACTATGAAGCTAGAGGAATAATGTGTGTGTGTGTGTGTGTGTGTGTGTGTGTGGCGCGTCTGTGCTGGCCCCAGGGAGCTGGGCCCCCGCCCCTCGACTGCTGGGCATAATGTTCTTCTGCATTTAATGTCCATGACTAAGCAATGCAAAGGATTTTTTAAAGCTTGGTTTTCTTTGTGTCGGGAGTTACCTTGTGCTCATTGTGACTGCTGTCCATAACCACGTGGCGTGCAAATGCAGTGTTTTCTCTGAAAAAAGTCAGAGCTTCTCAGCGATGAGATTCAGAAACATGCCCGAGGAAAGTTCTTTTTCTTCGAGATAATGATAAGTGACTTTGGGTTGATTTTGTTTCCAGTGTGTCTCAGAGGTTTTGTGGTTTTGTATGTGTGTATTTAAAGACTTTGAGGTTATAAAGGACAGAAGACAGAGCCAGGAATAAACTTTCCCAAGTCACCTTTAATCCCACAAGGCATCTAATACCTGCTTCTGGCTTTACCTGGAGAGAGAGACCCACAGCTCTTAAGCTGACATCCTAACCAGCCTTTGTCTGGGGTCTCTGTCGCCTCTGTCTCTCTCTCTCCCTCCCTCTACTGGGTGTGTGTGTCTCTCTTTTTTTTTCTTTCTCTTCTGGGTTTAAAAAAAAAAAAAAAAAAAAAAACCCACAAACTTAAATTTGTTGGCAGACATGACGGCGTTATGTTTCAGCACAGAACGTTGTGAAATGGCAGTGTTGATAATTATGTCTACTCTTAGTTTATTGTTAGGAGACCCATCTCTGCTCCGTCAGGACCCCAGACCTGTGACATCCCAGCTTTGTGCTGCACAAATCTCTCATAGGCTGGTAGATTCCAGTGGTGAAATCAGGCTACTCCCAGCAAGCCAAGTTGGAGCCAGCAGGAAATGAATCCATCTGCCACAGATACTTATTTAGACCAAATTATTAATGTTTAGTGGCAGAAGAGTGGCTCCATTTCTCATTCGATGGAATGATGAGAGCGTATCTGTTTTCTTGATAAGATTGTGGCCAGCTTGGCGTTGGGTCCCAGAGGTAGATGAAGATTATTCTGCCTGCAGGGCAGGCTGTGGGGATGTCTGGTTTCTTTTCTCTGTAACTGTGCCAGAGTGTATCTCCCTTATTCATCTCGCGAACTGTTTTTAAACTTAATCACGCTGAACTTTTTGTATATGTTTGCCTGACAATAAATGGGTCTGGGGCTAGGGAGGGAGAGTGGAGAGAAAAATACATCTTTATTAGGAGAGAAATGAGAAACCACTCTCGTTGTTTAGAATAACCTTTAGTGTAAATGAGCCCAGTTATACTGAGGGCGATATTCGAGAAACTTTTCATTTGTTTTGAAAAATATCAAGATAAAAATGATAATGGGAATTTAAAACTAGTTTTAACAAGTCCTATGCTAAAGAGTATTTTCTATTCTCTCGCGTCTGTCTTCTCTGATATTGTAAACCTGAAAAATAGTCTAATTCTTTTGGACTCCAATTTTCTTCGCTTAATAGTTTACTTTTATGCTTAATACCCTAAAACCAAACAAAGCTGTTACCACTTAGAATATTTGCATGTAAGGAATAAAAATCTATAAAAATGTATTGAAATTTATTTAGCTCCTCTTTAGGTACATTTATAACTTTATCTTTTAGAAGATAAAGTTAGTATAAGAATTATTTTTTAAAGTAAACTTGAACTTAAGCTTTAATACTTGGAGATGTTTTGTTTTCATCTGGTCATTTTTGCCCAAAACCCAGAACACAGTTTCAACTCATAGTCATATTCTTCACCAAATGCATCACTTCTCCTGTGTTTGGTTCTCTGTAGCATCACATACTCTGTCATTACCAGTTAATTATGTCACATTTCTTTACCTTGAGAAGCTTGAATTTCAGGTTTTACATTCATTGCAGCATTACTTTCTATCTATAAGGACAACCTGCTGGATAGGCAGGTTCTATGGTGCAGTATGACTAGGTATACAATATCTGAGAATCTTAGACTCTTTGAAATTTAGAGCTGTGATGTCCTGCCTATCTGTAAGTCTTCCAAACACAGCTGTAACCATCAAGTATGTGGGAGTTGGGGTGGGGCAGGGGAAGCTCTGTGATAGCTAAAATTACTGGCTCCTAGTCCAGATACTCTATTCCTTTAGCTAGAATTAAACATGGAATGTTATTGCTCTAATCTGAGGCACCACTTAAATTAGCTTAGTTATCTGGTTTTCTCCTCTAAAGAAGATCAAAATTATTAAAAGGAGATAGAGTTTCTGCATAAGGCAGGCACGCTGGCTTTAGAGAGAAGTGATCACAGAAACAGAAAATGTAAAAAGTACACACAAAACCAACACAGTATTGGGTCAGCGTATGAGCAACCTGTCTTATATATCTTAAGAGGCCTTAGAAGGGTGGCCCTACATTGTAGCACATTGCAACAGAGATGTGTCCACTGGTGAACATGGGCCAGCGAGTAAAAGTTAAATCATTCCCTTTATCTAAGAAAGAGAAAAATTTAATTTGCTTCAGAAAAGGACTTTATTCAAAATTGCTTGTGCAAAGATCGGTCTGTAAAAGGGGTGAGTTTCCATTATTTAGGAATCACACATTCATTCATTCATCTCTTTCTGAGCACTGCTAGAAGGAAATTTTGCTTTTGGGTAAAATTTATTTTGCTCATATTGGTCACCTACTCTGTTTGCCAAGCCTGATTCCATATGTCTATGGGTTATTTCCCATAACTGAATTCTCCCTTGAAAGATAAAGAATGCCTAATGTTCTTTGATTACTCTTAGTCCTCCACTGAAGAGATGAGTACATACCTTTGAAATTTATTCAGCATGGTTTTGTTTCTGAAGTTTCACAGACAATAAAAAATATTATGGCAAAATGCTATCATAAACCTCAAATTTTATAGCTGTTATCTACCATTTAGTATCCATGTCTTCCATCTAAAAGATAATGCTACATTTCCTGTTTTCTGGTGTCTGCTTTCTGTGCGGTTGTTTGTTTTTCCCCCAAATCACTAAAAGTGATGAATGAAGTTTCTTTTCACTATCATAATGACTTGGTTTTGTTCATAGTTTCCTTCTGTTATCTAGATTGCTAATTAGAAGCTGCAACTGTTACAATGAGCCTATCCCAGATGTCATCCTAAAATTTTTACTCCACTTTTTAGTTCTGTAATAGGGTAAAATCGAGATTAACAAATGGCCTTGCCATCCCCCTTTGTGTGAATGTAACCACATTAAAGAAAAAATGTATCTTCATGAATCACACACGAGAGCTGTGTCTCTGCACAACATCCATAGACCCAGCCCCCCAAGACTGGAGGTTAAACTCAAGGACAGGCCAAATGTAGAAGCCTGGAGACTATCTTCAGCCCGGCTCTGGTTTCCTCTCTCAATACGCTCTTCTCTCTTCACAGTGATTGCTTTTTCTCTTTACAAATGAGATGCTGCCCTTTTTAATTCCCTCCTCCATCCCAAACAGAACACATTGGTCATTTTTATTTGTTTGAAATGTTACCTCCACCAAACCTTTGCACTTGGAAGTCTCTGATGCCTAGTTGTGTAAACCAACATCTTTTTCTCTACTCAGTTTAAGACACGTTAGGCATCATGGAATGAGGAGTGAGGCAGGAGAGAAAGAGGCTGGAACATGCACAAGCAGTTACTCAACAGACCCGAAATTGCAGCTGGCGAAATCTGCCACGACAGCCCGAGTAGGATGGGCGCAAATAGCACGGCTGGCTCAGACCCTCTCCGTACCGACGTCTGCCTCATTATTTTTCTGATTTCTGCCAACTCTGGCAATGTATCCGACCTCCAGGGACACATTCTTTTTTTCCTGCCCAAAGTGTGGAAAAATTTTTTGTTGTCAGAGTTTTGTTGAAATAGAATTGGCATTTGGGAGAAGCAGCATTTGCTGGGAAGGTTAGATTGGGTGCAACTCACAAAGCGCCGAAGGAAGCAAGTTGATGCGGTTGGGTTTGTGATCTGGGGAAGCAGAGAGGCCTGAGGAAGCGTTGTCCTCTCCCGGGTCCGGCTGGAGGCTCAGCTGGGGCTTCAGGGCGTGTAAATCCCTCAGTTCCAGGCACTGTTTCTCAAAGTGGCGCTCACGGGGCCACCTGCGACAAATTGTGCTGGGTGACGCTTTAGGATGCATCCCAGAAGGACTAAATCAGAATATGTAAGGACGGGCCTGGTGAGCTACATTGTAACAAATTCTCCATTAACCTTCTGAAGCTACTCAAGCTTCCAGCTCCCCAAATCATTTCCGTGTGCGTAGCCGGAAGTGCTTGCGATTACCCGGAAGTACTTGTGATGACGTGCCCGACCGTAGTTACACGCATGAGAAACTTGGGCATAAACCGGAAAGCCAGTTTGGACTTTGGCCCCGGGTAGCGTGGGGATCCTACGGCAGCAGAAAGAGCTGTTCGTGGTTCATGAAGCTCGGTGTGGTCGTCTTCGACTCTCGCTCAACCTTTACCTGTCTGCAGTTCTGCGTGTTGGAATGCCCTTCTTTCAGCCTCAGTCCATCTTCCCTTTCCAAGGAAATTATGAACAATTAAGATGCATCTGTTTAACAAGGCTCAGCTGGCTGCTTGTTCCAGAAAGATTTCAATAATCCCTGCCCGCCAACCCCAGAAACCTACTGTGGGGCGCAGTTGTACCTTGTACAAACCTAGGTGGTTGCCCTTAATGTACCTTTGTTGTTTGCTTGTTTGCTTGTTGCGTCTCTCTGTCATTAAACATTGAATTTAATCGTCCTTATAAAATTGAGCTGCACCCCAGTGCCTGACCTGGAGTTACTGCTCCGTAAATGATTGTCAAATGAAAGGATGAGCTCAAAGATCTCGTGAGGTCTGCTTGGTGCATGTGCTCAGTTTTGATCATCTCTGCCTTAAGGAATGACTGGCTGTGTTTTTCTGTAAAATTAAATATGTTTGTATTATACTTTGGCTTCCTGTGATCCTTCCAAAAATGTGTTTGGAGAGCAAAATAAATAGGATAGGGAGGAAATTAAGACGCTTTGAGGATCTAAATACTTGTGAAGTACATTTTTTAAAATGCCACGAAATGCTTTAAAGAGCTCCAAGTAAATTTAAGAGAGGATCTACTGGATTTTGGCTAAGTGCTGAAAAAAAGTTTCCTTAATTCCCTATCCAAATACTTCAACTTAAATTTACTGGTAGCTATTTCAGAGGAAGATGGGAACTCTGCAATCCTCGGTTTGTTATAAAGAAAATGTTTTTGTCTCCAAATGTTTAGAGGAAGGATTAAAGGCGATTTATGGGTAGGGTAGAAAGTAATAAAAGTGGTAACAATGGAGTGTCTTCTAAATTGTCATCATTTTCTGGAATTACTAACAACATCAACCCAGCAGGCATTTTATGTCCAAAAGAAATTACTTTCATTCGTCATGCCTTGATGTAAACTATAACATCAGTCTTGTAGCTGCGACGGTGGACTGTTTGCACGTTCTATTGTTTAAAAACAGAGGTTGATTCAGTTATATAGATGAATTCTATCATTAGCTATTTTGCCACAGGGCTCAGGAAAATATATTTGTAATTTATTTCTTTCAGGAAATTAGATTGCAAGGTCTACGTAAAATGTATTGTATCGAGATCAAGCCGTAGCCTTTTTGGTTTCTCCAGAAAATTCCTAAGGAAAAAAGTCTATAATAATAAAAAATAAATTAACCTAATAGGTTATTTTCCTTCTTATAGCTCTCTTTTTTATTAATAAAATCCCAGTTTACAGACTTCTTACTGTTTGTTTAATTAAAACAATCACAACTATGCATAGCATTTTGCAATTTATAAAGAACTTTTAAAATACAATTGTATTCTGTCTTTGCAACAACTCTGCATAGTAATAATGGTAATAATTTGATATATAATTGAGCCCTTTCACTATTTGAGAGAATACTGAGCTTCAGGGATATAAGGACATTACCAATGTCAAATAGTAGAGCCAGAACTTAATACAGGATTTGTCTCCAAATACCATCTTCTTTTAACTGTACCTCTGGTAAATTCAATACCGTTTTCCTTGGCATGTATGTTTATAAAGAAATACAAGAAATGTCAAAATGTTATTACTCCTCACTCTTTCTTTTCTGTTATCAATTAAATAATTGGTTCCCATGCTTGACAAGCTCATTTTTTAGAAACTGCTCAAGTATTCATTGCAAATGACTTTCATGCATGGCTGTGTATGGTGTAGAAAGTGAATCTGAATTTTAAATAAGCATGTGAATTTTTATATGATATTCTGTATTTAATTCTTTTAATGCTTCTAATTTATGTTCTGGTGCCAATCTTATTTATGTACTAGAGTCAATCTCAGGACCCTAACCTGAAAATAAGAGGTATTTATTTACTTTCTTGTATATGAGATTCCTTTTATGTAAGATGAAATGTATACATGCTCTGCATAGAAATTCCAGTGTGTTTGTGTACTATTCCGTTCAATCATCCTTTGATTCCAAGTTAAGAATCCCTAGACAGGTTAGTCTATATAGCTCCAACAGTCTAGGTTTTTAAATCAAATGTCAGATAACATTGCTGTGTGTGTCTGGTATTATTTTCTTCAGTAATTCAAATTCTTATTGAGTTGAGGCTTGCTCACTTACTATAAGGTGAATTACAGTGATCTATGTAGGTTTTTGTTTAAATACATGTGTCTTTTCCCCTCTCAGAGTAAAAGAAGCCGAAGAGGTGTGTAGGCAGAAAAAGGGGAAATCACTTTATAAGATAAAACCAAGACATGACTCTGGAATTGTAAGTGTTTAACTTTACTGGTTTTTAACTTGTGATCGTCTTTGACTTTTAAACCCTGTTTCCATAATATATACAAACTCATATAATGATGTTTTAATTATGTTCCTCAAGTTTGGGTAAATAACGAGCTTCTGACTTAAGAATCTCCTTTTCCTTATGCCTTTAATCAGACCCAGAATACTCGATGTTCAGTATTCAAAACTTAAGATAAATCTGCTAAGAGTGTCCATTTGTGTGGATGTGTTCGTGTTGGCAGGTGATGGGCAGGAGGCCATCTTTCACTTTCTTTATTACTCACGAATCACGGCACAGGCTGCATTTGAACCCAGAGTGACCATTATAATTGGATTAGCTTCATTGGGATTTAAAACATGATGGGAAATGCCAAGAGCAGCGTGATGCTTTGCACAGGGTGTGCGGACCTGGTTCATGTCCACAGATGGCTCTAAGGAGCTGGCTGCTTGACAGCTGTCAGACCATAGTCTCAGTTTAACAAGTTCATCTAAGTTTCCTGCTTGTCCATTGCTTCCTTTAAAATAAAATGCCAGGTTGTACACCCTGGGAGGGAAGGACTTGGTTAAAATGACAAGTTTTCCCTTTTGATGCCGAAGACATTTTGTTGACCATTTTGAGGGATTATCACGTGGTACCACGGTGTAAGTAAATGGTGCTGTTTTAAATGAAAAGCCAAGTTAGGCGTGAAAATAGGAGCATTTTAAATTGGATTAGTCTAACATAGTCTAAATGGAAAAGACATTAAAATAACCAAAGCTGAGATATGATTAAATAGCCTTATTTAGAAAATGTTAGGAATTATGTCTTCATTTAAAAGCTATTTTCCCTTTGGTTTCTGTGTATCAAAATGAATCGTATCTAGTGACAAGTAGTATTTTCTGCTCTTTTCTGATAAAAGTTCAACTCTAAAACTGTATTGAATGAGGAGGAATGATTATTTATTAGTTAACCTCATTACCATGCTGTTATAAGGACAGAAGAGCATTAATCATGAAATGAAACAGCCAATTCAGTTTTCATATTTATGTATTTGTAGGATTGAGGATGAGAAAGGGTGAGTTGGTACTCTTTCATGTAATTTTTAAAACTTTTTTTATTCTTAAAAATACTTGGTGATTTGTCTTGATGAAAATTCTAAAAGATAAAGATCCCACCTATATTTTTTCCCTTTCTGAGTCAATGGATCTTTAACCTTTTCTCAGAAAATTTGATCCAAATCAAAAGGTCTTCTTTTGAGATACTCTAAAGTTCTTCTCTCTAACTATAACTCTTATCTGGTATATTTCTTTTCAGAAAGCAAAGATAAGCATGAAAACCTGAACAGTGAAAAGCAGAGTGAAAATGAGTCATTGCAACGACTTTCACACAATTCAGCTGACCTGAGGGTGGGAAGAAAACTACAGCAATTCTGTTCATTTTTCTTCTTGGCCTCTTGCATAATCTTTGTGTTTTCTAGACAGTTCACTAATTGTTGAATCTTACTGTATATTCGTATAAAAATACAAAAGCACTAGACCAGTGGAGAATTTGACACCTTTTCTTTTCGTAAAAGTTTATGGTATTATGGCGATAGACCAAAACAGCATGTATAAGAGGCAGTATCTGCACTAATTCTGAACATGCTAAACATTAACCTAAAATTTACTTTTGTGAGAATATTCCTTGTCATGATAAAGACACTTTCCTTTCTACTGACAACCAGTACTCCACGTCACTGCATTTAGATACATGGGTAAAATGTTACGTCTAGTGAATTGTTTCAATTTCACATCTACATATAAATTTTCTATTTCAATTTAATTACCATTTATATATCATAATCAGTGCTTTCCCAACTCTTGGGTTGCTCTCCATAACTATATATTTGTGAAAGAAGATTATCATTTTCACAAGTCAGGTAA
>CM052455.1:5708212-5731240 GCA_028533085.1 Varecia variegata
GTTTTTAGTGTTTCTATTTCAATTTTTTTAGGATGTTAATTTTTATGAAAATGAGTTAATAAAAAATAGTTAATAATAAAAAGTTCTGTGTATGTTATGTGAATATTGCATAAGGATACTTGTAAAATAACAGCCATCATGTTTAACATGGAGTCAAGGGCAAAGGAAGGAGGGAAAGTAAGTTAGTCTGCATATTCACATGCACAAAAAACATGCATGTGGTTTCAGGGATTCAAGAGCTTAAAGCCCATCAATGATACCTAAGTAAAAAAAATCCTGATAAAAATACTTCTTTATGTCTTGAACTAGGATCTCTATCCTGATCTTCTGGTCATTTCCAGTTGGATGTCTCACCATACCTTAAAATTCATCTTGTGTAAATTCCAACCCAGCTTGTCATCTTGCCCGTCCATGCCTGCTCATTCTTCTGGGTTGTCTATCTCAGTAAACAAAGCCACCACCCATTCAGAAACCTGAGCTCCTTCTTGACATCTCACTCATCTCCCAGTGGATGGGATGCGTCCATTTTGGTCTGTCTCTTCCATTAAAGTCCTTGTTTAGAACCCTCGTGAATGACTTTAATAACCTACGAATTGCTTTCATCTTCCAAGATTTGCACTGCAACAATTTTTTTTTCTAAAATACCTGCTCGTCTGAATTTCCTACTTAAAACATTTTAGTGACCACATACACCAAGGTATGCAGCTTCAAGATACTATCCAAAATCTCCGGTGTGGCTGACAGAGTCCTGAGTGATCTGGTGTCTATTTACATCTTGAATGTCATCTCTTGACTCAATCTGTCTTGAATTCCAGGCTTCCAGCCTGTCTGGAGTACTTTTTTGGCTTATTTTCTCTCAACTATGCACCTTTCCTCACGTTTTCCCTCAGCTCAGTGCATTCTCAACCTTTTTATCTGGTTAACAATTGCATCTGAAGTTTAGAAGTCACTTGCGTCCAAGACATCTCTTGACACTAGTCTCCCCAGCTCCTTGTGCATAACAGACACTCAATACATATTTATGGGTTAAGGTAAAATGGGAGTGTTGACTATGCCAAATGCTTCAGGACACAAGCAAGTTGAAGACTGAAAAAAGTCCCTTCACTGAAAAAGAGTGGTGGTAAAGACTAAGGGAAATGTTAAGGAAGGAAGTAGAAAAGGGAGGCTCCGTTTAGATTAATTATAATTAATGAAGACATTTTAGTAGTTCCAAGCTAGGAAGACTTTTCTGTCATTTGAGAAACCTTATGCTTTGCGTTTAAAATTGGAATTTTCCCTTTGTTTCCAAGCGGAAAAATAAAATATATTTTCAAAAGTATAGATACAGCATGGGGCAGGGGGTGGGGAAGGGAGTGAGAGTGCACAAGCAACAGAGATCTCTCTGCAAGGTAGGGAGAACTAATCATGCCCCATTTGTGGAGGGAAGTCAAGCCAGGCTCGCTGCCAGAGATGTGGGGCTTGCTCACCTACCAGGGAGAGTCAACTGGAAACAGCTCCAGTGGATACCAGATGATGTGGCCAACATAAACCACGTGTATGATGGCAAGAGAAAGCAGACCAACCTGGGCCAGCCGAGTTCTTGGCCCACGTCTCTATCTGCAATATCTCTAATGTCACTGCCATGCAGGAGCCCAGTGCCACCAGAAAAGGCTCATTCTGGACTAGGAATGGGTGGACGTGATAGAAAATGACTAGAGAGGGAAGAGGAAAAAGAGCATGAGCACCCTCTCAAGACAACTCTGCAAAACACAGCTCCAAAGCACAAGAGGAAAATATCAAGAAGAAAGAAGAAATCAACTCAATAAATGGCAAAATTAATTCACCTTCAAAACATGCAAATAATAGCACAAAATTCAAATAATAATTCTGTTTAGGATCTGCAAAGAAACTTGAAATATGTAATTCATTGAAATAGAAAAAATTATAAGTTAAATGAATTCTAGGTAGACATAAATTAAGAGACAATTAGTGGATTTGGAAGATAGGAGGACTAAAGGAACTTAAGAAGAGTGTGCAGCAGAGAGAAAAAATTTTTAAATGTGTTAGAGAAGTTAAGAGAGATACAGGAAAGACGAGAGACTCCAATTTAAGAGGCATCCCATAGGGAGAAACTAAAGGAAATTGTAGAGAAGCCAGATAACAATAGCTAGAAGAAACAATGTTGAGAATTTTCTAGAATTGAAAAAAGACATACCCTCTGCTTAAACATGTGTAACAAGTGCCAGGCCAGATGAATATCAATAAATTTGCACTTACAAAGGTCAAAGTGAATCTCTAGTTAGGAAAACACAAAATGTCAAAACGTCCTGAAAGAAAGGACACATCACCTACAATAAAATTAGTTACCCTAAAAGCAGGTTTTATTTCAGCAACAATATATGTTAAAAAATAGTAGTGTCTTCAAATTGTGGAAGGAAAAAAGTGAATCGACCATCATACCAAGTTGAAGTATCATTCATATGGAAGGGGAGAGAGAGATTTTCAGACGTATGAAAACTAGACCAGTTTACTACCCCAAAACCTTACTGAACAATCTGCTAAAGGGCACATGTCAGCAAGGAAAACAGATGCCAAGTGAAGGATTGTGATATAAGAAATCACAGACAGCAAAGAAGTTCATGAAATAAATCAACTCTAGATTTAAACAGTGGCAATTATAATTTTTGTGTTTACAGAGGGAACTAAAATTTTAGATGACAACATGGGTGAGAGAAATTCAGGGAATAATTCAAACATGCTAAGAGGCTTGCCCTGTTCCCTTCATTCACTCAATTCAACAAATGTTTGTAGAGTGGCTCATGTGCTCCAGGAACTATTGTAGGCTTTGGGAGTGATGGGCAAACAGAAAATACGCTATCCTTGTGGAATTTACATTCTAATGGGAGAGATGAAAAGTGAACAAACAATGATGTCAAAGAATGTCAGGAAATATGATATTTAAGTAGGGTCAAACCAGAATGCCATGGAGAGTGCAAGGAGGTGCTACCATGCCTGGAGAACCTCCAAAAATTGATACAGTACCCAGACGAACTCTGGTTGCCCTCCATATACGTAGTAGGTGAGCTTCTAAGTGTTAAGAAGAAAAGAAGACAGAAGATAGTGATAAAGAATATGTTTAGGCTCTGTTACAAAAATATGAAAGAAAATATAAAAGAATAGAAGAGAGAGAATTAAAAAAAATAACCTTATCAATCCAATTAAAGGCCAAAAAGTTAAGGAAAAACAAAGCAAAACAAAGTATGGTAAAAAGAGAAGTGATTGTGGTTGGTGAACGGAAGAATTTGGGGGGAAGCAAGGAATTGTTACAAGCTCTGAAAATCCTGTGCAATCATTCCTCGAGTTATGCCAGCTTGTCATTATCATCGCCACTTCCCAGACAATTAGTGAACTCAGACTTTTGGAGGTTGAATTTTTTTTTTTAAATTTTTGGTTCCCATAAAACACATCTTAGTTATATAATCAAAAGCAATAGAAAAAGGTTTAATGTTTTAAAATGGTGTGAGAAAGGGGGCATTTACCCCTTCTCCTCTCAGAAATCATTCCCAAGCAACAGAGAACAAAAATGCATCATCTTTGATTCATCTTTGATTCATCTTTGATTAAAATGAGAGGTATCGAAAACCCAAACCACAAAATATATAGAAGATCTTCCAAATGTGTGGGTTGGGGGGAAGCAGAGAAAGGATACTTGGATTCTCATGGAGACACGTCTCAGAAAAAGCCAGCAGAATCTCCTTCTCCAAGGTGAAGCCATACCCTTAGGTGACATCTCAAACTCCTATGTTTGCAATAATGGACCGTGGCACACCGATTGGTATTAGAAACTTCCCTGAATGTGATTTATTATTTTTTAAGGCAAAAAGGATTGCCTACATGACAAATCAAACAGACAAGTCATATTTGCAGGAAGATGTCTATCCATAAGACTAGGGTAAGGGAAGAGATGCTGAATCAGAGTAGTCAAGGCCAGATGTGCTCACCACCCTGCTTCATAATGACACATTTAATAGCTCCAAACACAGCCCTACTTTCTCCCCAACACACACAACTTCATATAGCTGGTGAACATAACACTGCTACCAAACCAACAAAGATTATTCAAGAAAGAACACTATAGGCCAACTTACTGATGAATAGCAATGTGAAAATACTAAACATGATGTTAGCAAACATCAGAAAGATCATGAAGCAGAGGGCATTATCCTGGAAGACTAGGATGATCATGTGTGTTTGGCCTTGAATATGATAACATATGTGCATTTGAAAATATACATGTGTAGGGAAAAATTATATGACTTCCTGTAAATGCTAAAAAATCATTTAAGTACCTTTTGAAGAAAAGGTCTGAATAATATGAATATGTCCTTAAATGATCAAATACCTCAAGATAAAGTTGACCTGGGGCATCATGGGGAAGCATTAGAAGTGATCCCATTAAAAATCAGGACCAAGACCAGGATGTCTACTTTCACCATTGGTATTTATCACTGTTCTGGTGGTGAGAAAAAAAAAAAAAAGGTATATAATTGAAAGGGAAGAGATAAAGTAATTTTTATTTGCTATTTATTAGACTACTCAGGAAATAGAAAATAAACAACTGTTGGAGACAATGATAAAAGTTATAAGTTGACTAGGCCAAAAATTAATATACAGAAATCAAGAACTTTTATTTATACAAACAATACATGGAAAGATTGGAAAAAATTCCCCCACTGAACATAGCAACCAAAAAAGATAAATAACAGAATAAATTTCATAAGAAATAAAAAGATCTATACGAAAATAATTGAGATAGAAAAATAGAAAGGCACTGACAATATCAGTACTCCCTAAACAAATGTATACATTTAATGCAATCCAAATAAAAATACCAACAGAATGCTTTTTTCTTTTTTCTTTTTTTTTTTTTTTTTTTTTTTTTGAGGGGAGTGAGAATTAAAGAAGCTGACTTCCAAGTTCCTACATAAAAATAAATAAGAACAGTCAGAAAGGTTGGGGGCGGGGGAAAGACTAGTTGAAAAAGGAACTGGCCCAACCATGTATTAAACATATTAGAAAGTGACAACAAGTAGCACGATATTGGAAATGTCTAAATAATGAGATAATATTTGGACTTTACAAGAGAAAGAGTAAGGGGCACTTTACTGATATAGAAGATGTACAACATTTTGTTAAGGGGAAAAAAATCCACAAAAGAGCTTGTATCTTTGTCATTTTTGTATGGAAAAAAAAATCAAGAAGCAAAACAGTAGGTATAGTGAGCTCCCATGTATATAAAAATGGGGGCAATGTGATTACTGGATTTCCAGAAATTAACAAATATAGAATATCTCTGGAGGCATTCACCAGTAACTGGTATCAGTTGCTTCTGCAGAAGAGAAACTGGTAGAATTTGGGATGGGGAGAGAGAATTTTTCACTGTTATTTCCTTTGATTCTTTTGGATTTTGTACGATGTGAAACGTAAGTCAATATAGAAATAATGTTATAATTGACTTTGGGGAATTTATCTCATTTTAAATGTCAAATGACATCTATCTGGTCAATTCCATTGAACCAAAGAGACAATATGCTTAGGCACATTACTATAGCAACCCTATCAGATGTCCCCCCACAAGGAAGATCAGGACATTCTCACCCTAGACCACTATGGAGAGCTATTTAGGAAGGTGGCAAGCCAACCTTGTTTCTCTGTTGTAAGACTGAAAAAAAAAAAAAAAATCAGGGTGGTCTGTAGGCCACTGGTCACATTTGCTCCTATGGTGGTCTGATTATTATAGTAACATTCGGCTTTTTATTTCACAATAGGCCCATTTTGGTACTACTTATGCAAAATCTCCTTTCACCTCAATTTTGGAGTTGCTCCACACCACTCTCATCAACTATGTAAATGTTTCTGATTTACAGCTATACTCCTATCATACATTATAAGGTTTTCCAGAGATTAACATCACTTTCTAATCCATGCAATGGACCATAGGACCAATTTACACTTTACAGGTTAATCAACAGCAAGAATTATTATCTGTTTGTTTTAGGCTGTGGAGTCAGAACCCGGCAATATGCTTACACCATGTCCCAGCAAGCAACATGGTAACGGGGCTCAATTAATCTAAATTGGGCCCCACAGGACTTATTTTATATCCATATATTGTGCTTTATAAATGATGTCTGTAATTTATCAGCATATTCGTAAATTAGCAAGCTCCTATTTTTCAAGCAAAGAGTGAGAATCAAAAATTTGAATATTTACCTTACAGAATTCCAGGATAGATCTAGAAATAGACTCCATCCACAGAGTGCCTTCCAGCACATGGAAAATCAGATGTGTGGTGCCTATGGTAACACAAATTGTATATTCTTTGGTTCCTCAAATAAAACAAAAATTAAAAAATATATACACACACACACACACACACACACCATGGCAAAAACAAAAACAGAAAGCAAGAAACTCCAGATGTAAATATTTGGATAACTCTCAAACCAATTTTGCTAAAGTTTCAAACATAAAATGTAAAGTTTCCAGCCTTGATTAGACACCCCATTCATAATTCGGTATCCAGGACCTCCTTCCCATAAAGGAGCAATTGCATCTTGTTAAATAGCTATGGTCTTGTTAGAGGAAGAATGTCCTGGCAGCAGAATTTGACAGATGAAGGTGGTAGTTCGGGACTTTATGTGTGCCTAGTAGATTAAACACACTCTTTCCCTTCAGGAATGAGTTGGGGGTGGGATTCGGGCCATCAGTACTTCATCAGAAAGAAGTAGCATTGCCCAAAGAGCAGAGCAAGGAGTGTCACCACTAGAGAGGTGAGGAGGAGCTGAAATTCTCTGTGGCAGCAGATATGCCCAGGAGGAGGGGAGGCTCAGAAGCATCTTGTACAGCAAGAGAAAGAGTGACATGAAGCATTGGAAGGTCCCACTTTTATGTCATGCAATAGGCAGACATGGCCTGAGGACTGCTATTCATGTCTTCTGATGTTTCCTCTTCTTTCCACTCTTTAATTTTTTTTAAATTGACATGTAATAATTGTATATATTCATGGGGTACACAGATGTCACAGTACATCTAATGTATAGTGATCAGGATTAGGACAGGATAATTAACATATCCATCATCTCAAACATTTAGCATTTCCTTATGTTGGGAACATTCAATGGCCTCCTTCTGGCCATTTGAAACTATATAATATATTATTGTTAACTTCCTATTCTTTTAAAGGAGTGTTTTCTAAGGTTACTTTGCCCTCTATTCTCCCTCTCTGTTAGAATTCTCATATATGTTCATGGATTTAGTTGCTATTTTTTTGCTTCTATACCAGTTTCTCTAGAACTAGCTTCTCACTCAAATTCCAGTTCCATTTCTTCAAATGAGGGAAAAGATTTTCATGTTATTTCACTATCACTGCAGACCCAACATCTATGAAAACCCACATTAGTACAATATCTTCTGATACCAGATCCTCACTTACATTGGGTTCCCCATGTCTTGCACTAACATACTTCTTTTTCATCACCACATTCTGCAAATATTTCACATATTTGTCTCCTCCTTTCAGACCCAATGCTATTACCTGGTCTGGCCCTAATGCTCAGCTTACATTCTTGCAAGAGAGCCCCTGGGCTGGCCTATCTGGAACCGATTCTGCTCCCTCCAATCACCTTGCATATTGGGGCTAGGGTAACCCTTGATCAAATCTGTCAATGGTGTTCTATTTCCTACACGATCAACTGGAACTTCCTCAGCTTCTCTTTCAAGGACCTCCATATTCGTTACTCTTTCTGTCTCCTCCTTTCTCCCATTTCCACACCCTAACCCCAACCCCTATCACACACAGAAAGGTGGTTATTACGGTCCTCTGCCCAGATAGCTTCTTTAGGCCTGATGCACCCATTGCATTGCACGCTAACCCCCGCCGAATGTAAGGGCTGGATCCCTCACTGGAAGTTGTCCTTAGTGAAGGGAAATCCATGTCCCTTCCTGGGATGGCCTGTGGACGGTGACTGACTGATTTGGGTTAGGAAGGCCTGTCCCCCTTGCTTCAATTTGGGACAACTCTAAAATGCCATCCTAGCTCCAGAACTCCCCATAGAATCAGACAAGAGCTCAGTTGTGACCAGATTGCTTTTCCTGCTGCACAATTCTGTTTTCCTCACACCCTTACAGGTCTCTGCCCTGCAACATTCCCCCATAAACCTGCTAACAATGCTTTCTCAGAGTCTGGGAAACCAGTCTAAGATAGGCAGCTCTGGGAGCGGCCCCAGGAAGGACACTCCAACCGGATGTGGAGATGGCTCACCCGCTGGCCAGCCCCTGGCAGGCTGTAGCAGTATGTGTTAAAACTTCACCCAGGGGTAAATTAGGATGGGATGATGGTGGGGGGGGGGACTTACTGGCTGGTGCAATACCTTTGGTGTTTTAAAATTATGAGGGACAGAGTGACCATAAGGACTTTGGGATTGGATACCTATTTCCAATTGGCACTGGTTTGTTGAAGAGATGATAAAAGACTCAGGGTGATCAATCACCAATTCAGGTGGAGCGTGAAAGCCACAGATAGGGTCTCCTTGGCAGCATTTCATTAGGCCCTAGTCTCCTGCAGTCAGAGAAGGACTCAGTTATAAAAGGAGTGATGTTTCAGAGAAATTTGGATTCTCATCTCCAGCCAGTCTCCCATGCCAAGGTTAGAACTCTAATAGGGAAGAAGTAGAAGCCCTAAAATTGGGAGGGGAGTACCCAAGTAGTTGCAATTGAGACGCTCAAACTCCCAAATTTCCTTGAACCCACCCAGGCCTGTTGTTAAGCTCCCGCCCTACTGGGGTTGTGTGGGGTGGGCTAAGGAAGGAGAGAGTACCGTGAAGTTGCTGCAGGAGCCAGGAGAAGCAGCATGGGAGTGTGTCCTGGGCCTGGACATTAAGCTGGATAAGGGATACTTATCACCCTGGGAGCGCTCTCCCGTGATTAACACTGTGGCAAATCCCCCAGCGATGGTGATAATAAGCTGCTAGGGCGATTCTTGGAGGGCCACAAATGCTATGATCTACACTCAATGAAACAGAAATGCAAAAACTTTCATGATGCATGGTAGATAAAAGGATCCAAAGGCTCAGAAAAGTGGGCATGCTAAAGTGCATTTGCTATGTAAAGCTAAACAAAACAAAACAAAACAAAAAAACACCCACTAGCCAACTATGTTCTAGTAAAGTCTCTGTTTCCCAAAGCAATGATGCCTGTGCTCATGAGAAAGGCAGCAGCATTAGTGAGCAGCTTAGTAGTGCTGTCATCTGTTGGCCAGGGACAACTGTAGAAAGAGATGCTGTTATAAAACTAGGCTCCCTGATGGACATGAGAGTAGCAAGATCTCAAAATAATATAAGCCAGGTAGTAATGCTTAGCTTTCAGAAGTAATATGGGCACAGGTGTTGCAAAGTGTGATAGAACTGTAGTGGTTTCCAGTGATAAGTCTGTTGGAGATATGAATAGAACATGCTGTTCCTGGAGGCAAGATAGACTGGGGGCCAACAAGGGTATTGCTTAATTTACACAGTCAAAAGAAATCAATAATGGATAATCAGAAGCAGAGGGCAGTAGCTCAATAAAAATCACAATCTCTTGCCTAGTTTCCAGATCAGACTTGGAATCCACTGGCTGAAGGAGTGGGTGATTCCTACAAGCTTGCAATATCAGGGCAAATCTATTAATTTATTATTTCCCCACTCTTTAATCAGGGAACTTAAGACCACGAGTTAGCACGGGTTATTCAGGTAAATGTACTTTGGAGAAAAGAACACTCAAGACTTTTGAGAATCACTGAACATCAGGTCTGAACTGACACTAATAACCTGGTGCCCCAGTGAACCACCATGGCTCCCTGCTAATGTGGGGACACACAGGGCTGCTAGAGTCCTAGCTAAGGTCTGGCTCTCAGTGGGCCCACCGGTCCATAGACCGTCCTGGTGATTCTTCCCCCAATTTCCAAATACATAATTGGAAAGGACACTCTTGGCAGTTTGAAGAAACCTCATATTGACTCTTGGAGTTGTTAAGTAAGAACTATTGCAGTAGTGAGGAACATGTGGAAGCTTCTGAAGTTGCTCCTCACCACAGCAAAATGAGTAAATCAGAAAAACAGTGCTGAATTACAGAAGGAATGGAGGAAATTAACAAAGACTTTAATATTGTAGTAGCCCCTGTCATATTTTGCTGGCTCTGACAAAAATCAAATGGAACATGGCAGGAGATGGCAGTAGCCCCAGTTGCAGCTACAGTATTCAATGTGTTCTTTTTGTTAGAGCAGATTAAAACAACCTCCAGAACTTGATATGGAAAATGTGGGAGTTTTTTTGCCATACCTATAGGAAGGAGAACTAGATGCAATCTGCATTCTCATGGGATGAACAAGTTTATGTTTACAGTCTTGCCCCCAGCCTAGGTCAGTTCTTATACCTGAGGACCTGGATTTTATGGACATTCTGTAAAACACTACCTTTATTCACCATATGACTATCAGATGAGACCATATGAGAGATACTGGGTATGTTGGAGGTCTTGGCAATTGCACACTCTATACACCTTCAGGGGTATTCTGATTCTGGGCAAGATGGAGTAGACACATTTTATCTATTCCTCCCACTAAAATCTCTAGACATTGTATATATGTATATATAAAACAAACATAAGAAGATTCTAAAAGGTAGAGAAAAGGATGCAGACCAGGTAGGAAACTCAGGATTCAAGGAACGATATGGCAGTGGTTTTGTTTGTTTTGCCTCATACTCTATACTGAACGCTAGAGAAGCCAGAAACACAAATGATTACAAAGGACAACAATAAAAACTGCATGATTTCCCATATTTGGCTTTTGGTCAAGTAGACGGGCTGCCTGCTGTGCGTGAGGAGTAGTGGCCGTGGAATCGGGCGGAGAGGGAGGCAAGGTTGGGGATTAAGTAGGATGCAGAAGATAACATGATGATCAACAAGTTTTAATTGCATTATTTATGATTTGGTCTTACTGCTATCTCCCATGCAGATATTCATAATTAGTAGTGCTAGATTAATCATTAGATAAGCTTTCTAGGAATATATGCATTCTATGTTGTTTGAGCAATAGCAAAAATTCATTTTCCTTGACTTTATGAATTAAAAATTAGTCAGCCAACTTCAAAAATAAGTGAATTGGAATCCCAAAGTGGAATATTCTGTCCCATTTACTAATTGAGATGAATTATTTATTAGTAAGTTGAATTTAATTCCTTTGAAGTCTACACAGTGAAGCAACCACGTGCAATTTTCGTAAGGTTTTTATTTTTTATTGATAATTGAGTTTCTTGAATGGCAGATAAGTCAATTAGTAGAAAAATGGAGACATTGTGAAACTAACAAGTATTTAAATTAAGAAATGTTGAAACCCGTGAGAAGTCAATGTGGAAAGGAACAAAACTAAGGACATGTTCTGGCTTGTTGAAGAGACAGGTGTGCTGTGCACCAGCTGCTAAACGGAAGAGAAGCGTAACAGTGGAGATGTCTACTTGCAGGAATTTCTCAAGGCTTCCTTGTTCAGTTTCTTATTCAGAGAGCACAGCGAGAATATTCTGTCTTCAGGTGGTGGGAGATCTGGAAGAGCCTTGGAAGCTCCCAAAGATCAGGCTTGAGAGCCACACCCACCACCTCTGCTCCTTGGATGCCTGATTCTGAATCTCGTTGAAGATGCCAGCACCCAAAGGAGATGGTGTGACAACTGGCTAGGGCTTGAACTCACCGTGTCAGACAAAAGCACTCTGAATGCACGGGGCTCCTTCGCTGTTCATTACAACAAGTTCAGAATTCCACTTTTATGGCACGTAACACCGGGATCACATATAACCCTAGAGTATCTTTATTTGTTCTATAATTTAATAGTATACCTATAAAATAATTACATTATACTTATAGCTTTTCTTCATTTATAAACAGAACAAAAAAAAAACAATTAAATACAATTTGAGCCATTAGAAGGTAAACTTTGTACATACAACAACCTCCAGAAGGAGCTTCACACTGCAGCATATCATATTGCTTTCATTGCTACACCCACGACTGGGTTTAAAAGAGAGTGTGCTCATATTTGCATTTTCAGCTTCGTCTTCCCCCTATCTGGGTGGGTTCTGTGTTGATAACATGACGGGGGCTGGCTTTGCAGTTGGGGTGGAGACTCCCCTCCACTCCCCTCCTACTGCAACCCCTTAGCCTCTATTCTGATCACGTGATCACATTCCCTCCTTCACAGCATTCCTGCTGTGCATTCTGCCACTGAGTCTGACTTGAGGTTTTCTGCTAAATGCAAAAATCAATTCTGCCCTTGGACACCCTCTCTACTTTTTCTCTCCATCTCCAGGTTCCAGCCCTTCAAGATTTCTTTTTATTTCCATCTCCCGGTTTCTGGCTGTGTTTACCCATTTATGAAGCCGAGTGCTTTCCAACAGCATAGAAGGGACAGGAAAGAGCCTTGCAGTGCAGAGACCTGAACTAGGTTCACCAACACACCCAAGCCCAGTTGTGCTCTCTAGGTGAATGTCTCTACCTCTACTGCCACTGCCTAGTGTCAGGAGGCTTCAGTCCCCAGAGACGCTTGGAGAGGGTCTCTCTCACATACTAGGGAACTGGCCCATTGGCAGGAGCACTTGCTAGGGAGTCACCAGTGAAAAGTTTGCAAAGCATGCTGACTCCCACCTGGGGCATCTCGTTCACATTAGTCAGATTCCATACACACTACTCACAGGGAAGCCTTCCTAGGACATTTTAGCAAAGGGACCCGAAGAAAGTATCATCTTGCTGGAAAATAAACTATCTCTACTTCTTTATATCAAGAGTCCACAGCATGGAAACTTCAACAATTCCTTATAAAAGTGAAAGGCGACCTTGGTAAAGTCTGTACTTTGAAAAGAAAGTGAGTTGTTTTCTGCAGGACAGTTCAACTAGATTACTATTCTATATATTATAGTCTGTCCTTCTTCCTATACCACAAAGTGACCTGACTCCTTATATTGTTAAATAGCTCTTTCTTTTAACAGGAAATATTTATTTATTTATTTATTTGCTTAGTGTTATGGCAGTGAAAATAGCATGCCTTCTCCCTCTGCATGGGCAGGCTTTTGAGTTTGGGGTTAATAACTTCCCAAACGACTCCCCTCCCAACACCCATCCGTCCCAACCCGACTTCAACACTGTGCTGCAATGCTTTAGTACCTTCTGGGACATGATATTCAAAGTCAAATCCGACTCCTCCCATCTCCCTGCCCAACCTAAAATAGGTGCATGACAGTGAACTGCTGACCAGGCATTATTTCTGAGTTAAAAACACCTTCTGGGCAGATCATCACCTGCTGTCCTCCTCACTCAGAATTGTGCTGCAAAGCCAGAGGCAAAACATGTGAAACAATATATGGATAGGTCTATAATACTTTTTTTTTTGTTAAAACAGCTCTTTACAATATAGGTCAATTATAAAACCAGCGTTAATACAGAGACCTTTGTGTGTGATAATATTCTAACTGCAGCGGTAATAGCATGCACACCAGAGTTCGTCTTCAGTCCACAAGGGGGTTGGGGGTGGGGGGACAGTGAGGAAGAAGGGGTGATGGTGGCTCAGGGTGGGGGAGGGTGTGGCCTGCTGTGAGCGAGGTCCCCAGGGAAGGCCACTTCGGGATCCCAGTGGCTCAAGTTGTCTTCTTGGTATCAGGTTTGCCAAGAGACCCCCTGTCCGTGGACATCTTCATGTGACACTAGCGGCCGAGGGCAGGCTGCAGATCACAGAGGGAGCGCGCCCAGCCAGAGGTCCAGGGACCCGCGGGAGAGGTTTGGGGACAGCTCAGCAGAGTGACGCATCCTTCGCCCTCCGCTGCACGCGGGAGCGGGGCGAGCCGGAGCGCAGGGGGAGGCCAGGGAAATACTCGCTTTTCCACACGGTGGAAACATCACTGCCGGAGTGACAGCGCATCACCTGAAAGGTCCTCTCCGACGGCTGGGTGGCAGGTGGAGGTGGTTTTCCAGCCTCTTCCTTCGGGCCCGATCCACAACCCGGTTCGGGAGGCTCTGGTGGGGCCCGGGGTCGGTCAGGGACACATGAGCACAGCTCCACTTGCGGCGGGTCCACGTGCTGGACAAGGACACCGTCAGCCCCCAGAGACGTGCTTGCCGCTGGGGGCGTGGGGGACACCAGGCAGCGCGTGCGTGGGCTCGGGGGACGGGGACGGGGGCGGCGGCGGCGGTGGCGGCGCGACCCAGCGGCGGGGCGCGTGCAGAGTGGCGCTGCGCCCTCGGGGGCGCTCACTGCTTGTCCGAGTCGCTCAGGTTCACGGACATGCACCTGCACTGCTTCACCTTCTGGATTTTCTTGAGTCGGAAGGGTGGGTCCAGGCCGGGGCACTCGAGCTCCACGAGGACGGAGGTGACGCGCTGGGGCTTGCAGAAGGCGCAGGACTGGAAGGACTCCTCCTCCTTCTTCACGTGCCGCGGGATGTAGAAGGAGTTGCACTGGCCGTAGCAGAAGCGGTTGAGGATGGTGCGGCTGCGACAGCCGTCCTCGCTCACCGTCTGCCGCAGCGGCTGCGTCTTGCACCAGTCACTCTTGAGGTACTTGCGCTCGGTGACCACCAGGGCCTCCTGGCTGGAGGCCAGCACCTCCTTGATCTGGTGCTGCCATCTCTCCGAGTTGTTGCTGCTGCCGCCGTCCTTGTAAGGCGAGGGGATGGCGCCCGCCGGCCGGTTCTTCCGGGCTTCCGCCACCCTCACCAGCACGGCCACCAGGAACAAGGACAGGGAAAGCCTCCGGAACATCCTGCAACGACAAGAAGAGTTAGAGGGGTTGGTTGGGATGGCCGATGGAGTGCGCGACCCGCGGTTTTCCTTTGAATGCTGCAGAGCTGTTTTATTTCGAGAAGTGACAGGTGGGGCGTGGCTGACTACTGGTTGCCCAGGGGCAGGTGGAGCTGAGAAGTGACTAAATAGTACACTTGTGCACTGCTGTTGATGGCACCCCAGATAATGCCCCAAGACAAGCAGAGGGACAAAACGGTCAGCAAGTAATTTATGATAGTTAGGAAACATACACGTGTTGAACAATCACAGAATTGCGAAGCAAATGCTGTCAAGAGAGAGCTCGAGCCAGTTTGCAGAAGTACCAATAATAGTTAATAACCAACATTGACTGTGTTTTAGTATGTTCTAGGTGATAGATATTTCATTTGATCCTAACGACAGCCTGAAGTGGGAGGTGGTATTATTATCCTCACTCTACAATGAAAGAAATTGAGGCCCATAGAGGTTGAGTTATTAGCCCAAGGTCACACAACCACTGAGCAATGGCCCAGGATTTGAAGCCAGGCATCTACCTCTGGAGCCATCAAAATTAAACACTAGACATAGGTATGATTAGAAAAATTAATCAGTAAAAAGTAGAAGGAAGGTGGGTGTGGTTTGCAAGTTTCTTAAAAATGAGTATTCAAGTTAGAAATGGACATAAACTAGGAAAATTAATTGTTGCGTCTCTGCTTAGCATTACTTATAAATACTATATAACATTTAGCATGGGACATCTGCACACAGATATTCAAATCATTCAAATGAGTCATAAATTAGATTCTCATGGTGAAAACCAATTCCTGGTGGTGAACAGAGACATTTTCCAGGTTGCGTTAAAACGGTCTGATGTCAATGCAAAGCTTGCTTACAGGAATGTATTATATTTTCAGTCTTTGTGTTAGGACACTATCACACAAGTTCAACGGGGATGGGAATCGCAGAGAAATGAGTCTTACTCTGTCTGAAACGTGTCTTGTAGGAGGCAAACCAAAGTCTGACCAAAGGGAAAGATGGACGTCAAAGTTTAATTCACACTTTCAATTTCTGTAGATTCTTGAGTAGTCTCAAAGGACACTAATAATTACCCAGCAATAGAGATGACACCCATCTTATTTCACAGCTGTCACTCCCAACATAGCTGTTGTTATCAGCATCATTTTCATGTTTATTCACTCCCTCTCTGCGTATTTTACCACTTACAGGACTGAATAAATTCCCATTCCTTTTACATGCACCCCCTAAAGTGGACAAGCAACAACAATCTCTATGTCATTAACTATATAATATATATCCTATAACTAATAATGAATATTAGTTATAATAGTATATTTATCAGCCCAGAGTATAGAGAATGACTAAAATTTAATATTAAGCACATTAAATTCCTCAAAGTGTTAATAACTGTCTTAAATTTATCCATGCTAATGTTAATAGCAAATATTTATTAGTTCTCCAAGCACATCAGACACTCCGATAGTCTCCCTTCATGTAGGAACCTATTTAATTATCAGAGTTCTATGAAGTAGGGACTATCATTTTCTGCATTTTATGGATGAGGACTGGTTATGCGATCTTGGCAATGAGAGATTGCCAAGATCGCATAACCAGTAGTATGTAAAATACTTAAATCCAGGCATCCTGGCTCTGAAATCTGAGCTGCGGGTGAGTATTGCTGCCTCTTGGTTAAAAATACTTACGTTAAAATATCTATGCTAAAGTTATTTCTCTGTGTCACTGTTATTGGTCTAGGTCTAAGCCACAAGGCGTTTGCATGTGCCCTCAGAGATGATCCCTTCATTTATGGAGTTTTCGGGGAGTATTTATTCTGGAGTAAGACAGGCTTTGTGAATTGCAGTGTCTTGGTCAGAGACAAAGCCCATGTTCTTACAGGGTCAGACGAGCCCTTACAACATCCATTCCCCCCATTCCTATCTCCCCAGCCTCCTACTTCCCCCACTTGCTCACTGTGCTTCAGCCACACTGACCACCTTTCTGTTTCTAGACTGTGCTTGGCATCCTTCTGCTCTAGGGCCTGACACGTGCTTTTTCCCCAGATGTCTTCTTGGCCTTCTCTCTCTCAGTCTTCAACTCTTTGCTCAGTTATCACCTCCTAAGCGAAGGTTTAGTGCGTACCTCCCTCACCATCCTAGAATCCACCATCTCCTTCTTCTCTGCTTGATTTTTCTCCATGGTGCCTATCATCGAATCAAATAGTATTTAATGATCTTATTTATTTACTTGTTATTGTCCGACTTCCCTCCCTGGATTTTAAGGTCCAAGAGAGAAGGCCTACCTGTTTCGTTCATTGCTATGCCCCCTGTTCTCAGGAAAGTGCCTGGTACACAGTAGGTACTCAATAAATGCGCGCCGAATGAAATATGAATACCGTGAGTTTCATTGCCTTCAACAAGCTGGTAATTAGGAAGCTAGGGAGAGGCATGCAAGTGACCACGTGGGACAAAGGCGTACAGGAGCAATGGCCTAGGTTTGCACGGTTGTGATCCTGCCACCAACATCTGATTCACCTGCGGTGCTTTAGGATGCGGATTCCAGCGTCCACCCAAAAGCATTCTGAATCAGTAGGTTGGGGTGAGATCTGAGATCTATATTTTTAAGAATTGCCTTGGGTAACTTTGATGAGCACCAGTGACCCCAAATGATAGGGAGGGTGCAAAGGAAAAGCATCGGTTCTGCCCGGAGAGGGAGCAGGAAGAGTGTAGAAAGTGACAACTAAACGGGTCCCTTAAAACCCGAATGGGATTCCTTAGGGTGATGACACTGGCGAAAGCACAGGAGTTAGGTCACAGAGATGACAACGAGTAATTGAGAGCAGAGAGGGGGACAAAAAGAAAGTTTGTTTTTTTTTTTTTTTTTGAAAACAGTTTGTCCAACACAATTATTGCACTTTTAAGGCCTAGTTTTTAAAGGGCTCTTCTCATTCCTCCTTAGTTCCACACACGAAGTGTCATATGAAAATGGCCACGCTTCCAGCTGGCTCGTGGCAAGTGTCGAGTATTGGACACGCTCAGCTTACACAGCTTATTATATTTGCGGAATGACTTGTGATCTCAGTAGCCTCTTAAAAAGAAAGCATTTTGGTTCCATTTTAATAATTTCCGAAATTATTAACATTCTGGGTAAACACGACCAAGGGTTTGCGGGTCCCGGCCAGGAAAGATTGACAGAGTCTGCCGGGTCCTCAAACCCTGGTTCCAGGAACAGCTTCACACGCGTGGTGGACAGGCTCAGAAATGCGTGCTGCCACTCAACAGGTCCATTTCGTCGTCAAAGAGAACGTGTGCAGACCCATTTGGGACCAAAATTCTTAGAGTCAACAGTAGTAGATGCGGTGGTTTAACAACATGCATCTTTTGAACGCTTTCAAACTTTTCAAAGCATCACCTTTAAAAGTTGTGTCTCCCAGGAACCTAGGAAGAAAAGCAAAGCTCCAATTTTCAGGAAAGGGAAGAGAGGCTGCTGAAATCTAGATGACTGGGGCCACATCAGGCTCTTCTGTCCTTTCCTATATCTCATCTCTTTCCTCCTTCACACCTAGCCACAGTAATGTGGCATCTCAGTGTCCAAACAGGTAAATAGGCAAGAGGCGTTTTGCCCTGGTGACTATGAGGCTGTAGCCTCTTTTCTTCAGGGCATTAAAGCAATGAAGCCAACGGCTCCTCCTCTGCTGGCCCTTGGTGGCGTAGGGGTCCTGGGGAAGAGAACAAATGTGCATGCCTCTGTCTCCAGTTCACCAACCGTCCCTGTGTGCATATGTCACTGAGCCATGCCAGGACCTGAATTTAGCACTTTAGCGTCCTGCTCTGTCCTGAATCACTTTGCTACTCAGAAAAATGGTTGGCGTACAATTAACCTCTCAGGAATGTTGTGACAACTGCCAGGAACGACAGCACGAGGATACTTCATTTTACTCTCACATCTTGTAGTTGGCTTCTATCAGAAGAAACTCATAAATAAATCCTGTTGGTTTTATGAACCATCCTTCTGGCCTGGCGACGTTGTCACTTGGCAAAGGGTGCCAGGACTGTAAATGCTGATGGCCTGAGCAGATTGGGTTGGCCAAAGTTGGTTGTGCAGAGAGGGAGGTGGTGGAAGTATTTTTTTCTTAAGTGAATGCCCTTGGGCCTGGCCGTGGTAGATACCAGAACAGGGGCTGCAGAGGCCAAAGCAGTCGAGTATCTAGGCAGCTAAAGCATCCCAGGGCCCTTCTATCAGCCCTTCTTAGAAGTGTCAAGACCTGAAGAGGGTTCTGCCAATAGGAGCTTGAGCAATAAGGTTTCCTGATTTCCAGGAAAGGCTACAGCAGTGCTGAGTCATCCTTCCTGACAGGTGAATGCAAGTGACCGAAGGCCAAGGGTACAGCTAAGCTGATGAGCTCCCTCCTAGGGTGACCTTATTGAGTTGTAGAAGTCAGGTCAAGGTAGAACAGGGCTATGCAGGAATGGGGATCAGGATGGGGCTGAGACATTTTCTGTGACCTAAGAATTCCAGGGCATCCTTGCAAGGTTGAAGGGAGGCTCCCAGGGCTGAACATTGATAGGCACACCTGGGATAAACTTGCTGTCACCACCAAAGTGAAAAAAGACTCAAAACCAAACAGAAACCTCCAAAGCAAAATCCTCAACAATGTTAAACTTCAGAGATTATTTTTATGAGTTCTAATACCGCCATGGCCTCCGCTACTAAAGGTACTGGCTTGATGATTTGGGTTCTTAGGCTGGGACGGTGATGGTCTAGCTGCCCAACAACTCTCTAGAAAAAAATCCGGATGTTCCCTGACCCCAGGATCACCCTCAGAGCCTAAGATGGCTTGTCTGCTGAAACCACTTACTTCTAGAAAGTGTAAACTGAGGCAAACTATGGCCCATGGGCCAAACCCAACCTGAGGTTTGTTTTTGTAAATAAAGCTGTATTGGAACACAGCCACACCCATTCATTTATGTTTTGTCCAAGGCTGCCTTGTCACAAAAGCAGAGTGAGTGAGTAGTGGAGACAGTGACCTAACACCTATAGTCTAAAATATGGACTTTGTGGCCTTTTACGGAAAAATATTGCCAAGTCCTGCTCCAGACTTTTTCTATCTGATTTAGTTGTCACCTTCCCTTTATTGCTGGGCTCTTTTGCCAGAAAAGTAGCTTTCAATTTTAACATTTATAACTATGAAATATTTCAAACAGAGAGCAAGACAGAGAATCTAACAAACTCTATGTACTCAACAGTGAGATGAAAACAGTGTCGATATTTCTCATTTTTATTTTGCAATCTTTCAGTTTTGAAAAAAATAATATAGATAATGTTAAAGTATCATTCTCTCCTCATCGCTTCTCAAACCCTCCGAGACATGACCAGCATCCTAAAGTCGGTCTATATCATCCCTGTTGATGTTTTCACTGTGTATGTTTTGTGTATGAGGGTATGTTTGTATGTGTGTAATTCATCTTTACCTAAACAGTACCACACTCTTCTTTCGCAACTTTTTCATCCAAAAAGAATGTGTTTGAGATCACCTGCACGTGGATATTTGTAGAAGGAGTCTCTACTCTCCCCTGCTGAATATAAAAGCACAAGTCTATTCATTCATCTTCCTGAGGAATGGTTGGGTTCCTTCTACTTTTTCACTATTGCTAATAGTCCTGCACTGAATATTTCTGTATGTGTTTATTTATGTCCATCTGTTAAGAGTTTTTCTAGAGGAAACACCAAGAAGTGGAAATGCCGGGTCATAGGATCTGTATAACTTGAGCTTGACTAAGCTTTGCCAAGTTGCTTTCCAAGTGCTTGTACCAGCCTCCTCTGCCCTGGGTAACATGCGAGTCCCTGCTACAGCACATACCTCCAACACTCGGTGTTACCAGATTTATTACTCTTTGCCTACCTGAAACATTTGAAATGGCGTCTTATGATTACTTTAATTCCCGTCTCTCTGATTACATGGGGTTGTATATTAAGCTCAAATGCAGCAGTCTCATGACTGAAAAAGAATGATTGCAACTTATTCCGAATGAGAGAAATTAAAATATTAGGAAAGGAAAAAATAAGAAGTTCTAACTATAAATCTTCTGAACTGTCACGAAAAGAATAGGAAGTGGCTTGCAATTTCAAAGCAGAAAGATCAGGGGATCCCACATGACTCAGAAGTTTGAAATCCAAATGGATTCATTTACTTTTCCAAGTGGCATTTTCTGAATGGAACATTGACTATCATTTTGTTCCAGGAGAAGCTTAATTTCATCTGGAAAAATTATATTATTGTTTTTTTTTTTTTTTAAGAAGGTTTTCCACCAAAGAAGAAACGATACTATCATTACTTACTTTGACTTCTGGATAGCCAGTGTATCATTAGGAAATTTATAATCAAAGTTCTAAATCTTTGAAGGAATGGTTGGGATAAGTTCAGGATAGGAAATATAACACTGTGGCAAGATTGTGGCAAAGCCTTAAATTAAATAAGGAAATGGATGGGAAAGGTCTTTGAAAGCTGTGAGTTTACCCACATACGGGTTGTTTCTCTCTAGGTCACGTCCACTGGGGAATTGGAGGGAGAACACGGTTTCTAGGCCCTGAGCTGCCCACGCTGTGACCCTATGTGACTCACTCTCAGGCTTCTCCGGGTTCCTCCATGTAAAATGGTGTTAATGGCACTTGCCACCCGCTGTCTTGTGTTGCTGTCATGAGGAATGTGGCACTGAAATCAAGTCATAATCCAAGAACTCTCTGAGCAAAAAGGACCATGAGTTTTATTTGAAGGGAAGGAAGAAATTATGAGCCACCCATTAAAGATTTTATAGCCACTGACATTGTTCTCTGCAGCCATTAGGCAGCACCTAATTTTTTTTTCAAATAAAGATTTTAGGCTGTTGCTCGAGTGACCAACGATACTGCAGCGATTCTGCACTCTCCAGTCCCCTTGCTCCACCTTTCTAGAACAGCACTGTGTGTTCAAGGAAAGCTATGATAGCAGGCTTCCCCTTCCCTGGGAGCAGAGAATAGATTTTCTGTCTAGGTATATATAATAGACAAAATAAATTAGTGAGGCCTGTCTAAATGCTTTGAGCAAAATCAAAAACATCCTGCCCACGTACTCCATCAATTTTTCCCGTTCACTCTTACTCCCAGCTACTTCATTATTCTCATTATGTGACAGTTCATAGGCATGGTGGCAAAGCCCCTAATAAAGTCTGACAAAACTGTGCACTGTCATCCCTTTGTTCTTCCTCTAGAATTCATGAGAAAATATCTTTTTCCTCTTTCAATCTCAGTCTTTCAATCTCTTTTCTTGATTTTTCTTTCTCTGTTCTCCTCTTAAAGATGGGTCTTCCTCAAGGATTTCTCATTACCCTGTCTTCTCATTGCTGGTATTTCTGCTAAGAATTTCATTCATGCCGATGATTTCAACTACCAGCACTCTGCTCATGGCTCCCAGACTCTATACTCAACTGCCTAGCAAACATTCCCCAAACGTCCTGCAGACACCCCAAATTCTGTATGTTCCGAATCTCACCATAATTTCCCACATCTGCTCCTCCTCTGACAGATCCTGTCTCAATGAACAGTACAACATTTATCCTTTCACCTAAGCCAGAGAGCTCAGAGTTCAGGCAGACTCTGTTAATTTACTACCTGAGAGTCAATAGCCCATTTTTCCTTTCTAACAGAACCACAATTTTGTCCAGGTATTGAATTTCAAGTTCTTCATAGACTTTTCTACACACCATGGAGTTGAAAGTTGGTTGGTCCAACCCAATTGATCATCCTACTCTTCTTGTAAGTGATTGATTCAGGCATGGGCAATAATGCAACTGTGATATAAGGTCCAGTCTCCTGGGAAAGGGTTTTATTCCCTGGTAAGAAGAGACACATCGGGAGAAGTGGCTGTTCTGGTTTTGATTGTGTTTATGCAAGGATTGGATGACTGAGCCTATGGCAGCCTCCGTAAGGGTGGGCGCTTGGGATGAAAGTCAAATCTTTGCAGCGTAGACCCCAAATGGAAAGCAACTGGGTTCTTGAGTATGTCTTTAAGCCATTGAACTAAGCATTCCTGGAACTTCTTACCTCTGGACTTCATGTTTGTGAGTTAAACTCATTAGTATTTAAATCACTTTTGTTGAGTTACTGGAGAGTATCCTAGCTTATCTTCTCACATATTAAATCCATCAACAAGCCCTCATT
>CM052455.1:5731740-5787153 GCA_028533085.1 Varecia variegata
TAAGCATTGTTACCCTCACTAAAAAGTAAATGACTAATAAATAAATCTTTTTGCAACTCAAGTCGTTTCTAAGAATTTGCTTTAAATCAAAATTGAAAAAGAATCTAATTACCTTCACAGCTGATAACTCATCAATGATCACTGTGATTTTTCGCATGTGAGTTTGAAGGATTTTAAGAAATCAAGACATTGCTCTTAGGAAAACACACTGCTATGCCTATAATTCCAGTGCTTTGGGAAGCCAAGGTAGGAGGATGGCTTGAGGCCAGGAGTTCAAGACCAGCCTGGCAACATAGAGAGACCCCTGTCTCTACAGAAAATTAAAAAAAAAAAAAAAAAAGGTGTGATGACACACACCTGTAGTCCTAAGTATTTGGGAGGCTGAAGCAGGTTTGTTTCAGCCCAGGTGTTTAAGGTTACGGTGAGCTATTATCACACCACTGCACTCCAGTGTGGGAGACAGAGTGAGACCCTGTCTCTAAAACAAAAAAAAAAAAAGAAAGAAAGAAAAAAGAAAACACATTTCTATTATAATTTATTTATGTGAATACATTTCCTTAGCATATATTACATATGTAATTATATATTAATGTATATAAAATATAATATATAAACAAAATATATTATGTATATTATATAATCATATACACACAGAGTAAAGAATTTCTGCTGAACCCTGCCTCTTGCTAGGAATAAGAAGTATTCCTCTATGAAAGCATAAACAACAATAAAATATCTCCATGCCTGGGGCATCTTTTTAGAGAGGAAAATAATTGAAATTTACCTTTTTTGTGTTTAACAATTATTTATCAACTTTGTACCATAGACTTATGCTATTTTGATCAAATACCATTGCTCACTCTAATGAGTAATCAATCCACAGGAAACACATAAAGCTGGCCACAGAATTCAAATTAAAATTTACATGCACACTTTTTGTCATAGTAAAGAATGAGAAATAAAAGACTTTCCAGTATAAAACCTACTAGGAAAAACTTCTGTGGTTGGAACTAGAGTGAAGTATGAATTTAAGGAGAAAAAGATACAATGTAAAATTTCCTTTAAAGGAGTATTTCTACATTTTTTTTTTAAATGTACAGCAGTGGGGATAAAATAGCTATGGTATTTAGATTCCTCTGGAGACATTTAAAAAAATGTTGTAACCATTTTATTTTAAAACATCCAGTTTGCAATATTTTTAAAATAATATGTCCACTGCAAATTTTAGATGTCAATTAAAAAGTTTGTGAGAGGTCATAGATTTAGAACTAAAAATGTTTGCAGAACAGTCCACTGAAGTATATTAGAATACATTATTATATTATATTATTATTATTTGCAAGCATGAGAATTGCATTAATGACGCTGGGCAAGAAGAATAAGTCATTCTTGAATTCTCTGATACATAAAAATTTTATGTCCACATGTAAATGTTATGAAGAAAGACCTCAGGCTTCATTCCTCTCCTATTCACTCACTCACTTTTTGAATTCTGCAACCTCTCTTTCCTGACAGTTTTTCAAAACACTCTGTTGGCTAATGGGTCCATAGAGGACTGGAAAGTCCCATATTAAGTAATTTAATTGAAACAAGAAGTCTGCTCCGGTCGGTGTTAAGTCTTACGCACCCTACTTTTTTCAAGTTAGCTCCTATTGACAACTGATGTAGAATTCAGACAAATTAGAGGGCAAATTCAAGGCTCTCGACCAAGGAAAACAAACATAATCAGAGAAAACCAGGAGACTTAAAACATGCCAATGGACGTGGAGTTATGGAAAAAGTGAAGAAAAAGTGTTGAAAACATATTAAAAATGAAAACCAATACCAAAAGCATTCTCCATTTATGAGCCTGTAACAGGCAGCAGTTTTATTAAAGTTGTGTGCCTGAATCGACCTGTTCATTCATTCATTCTGCATGTTCCATGCATTTTCCCAGGGTTTGAGATACAAAGAGGAATAAGACGTTGATTTCATTCACAAATACACAGAAAGGGACAATAACCCCGAATATAGGAAAATAGTTTTAATTGCCTCTCTGAGTAACCCATGAAGGAAATGGTGTGGGCCTGAGCTAAGGGGTGATGGGAATAGAAATGGATGCAACATTTTAGATATTTGGGCTTTAACGTGTTGAAATAATTGAATGGACGCAGGGTGTGGAATGGGGAGAGATCTAGGCACCTGCTTCAGGCAACTGGGTGACGGGTCTGGGGCTGGTGTTCACCAGCTTAGGGAAGATCAGAGGAAGAGCTGGTTGTTGGGGACAGGCAGCTTCTATGGCACAAGCAAAGAAAGACGTCTCGGAGACAGCTCTGTGGGGTAATAAAACCACTCGGGGGTTGGTAAGAAAAGTGTGTGAGTGACACTCTGGGACCACCAGCTTCTCAAGGGAGAAAGGAAAGGAAACTTTACAAAGTCAGACAAGGAAAAGCAGGAACAGCAAAGGCTGGACGAAGGCAGGTGGGGTAGAGACAGAAAAGTCTTTACTGCGTGGATAGGAGTCACCTTGGGGGAAGAATTTCCCCTGGGTGGGGGTGAGTGGGAACAAGCAGACAGTGAGGGAGAAGTGAAGATAATGTGCACTACTAAATCCTGTTTGCTATGCTTCAAACCCTTGCTGATAAACTGTAATTCATCTAGCCTTCCAAATATGTAAGGATCTGCTCTGAGAGAAGTAAATGGAATCACATGGAGAGGATTAAATGTGTTTTCTGAACTTCAACATCAGGAGCCCAAGATACCCTGAACCAAAATACCTACGTACCAAGCTGGTGCCTGGGTTTGAGGTTCCCTCTACTTTTTCTGAGATTTCCCTTGTTTCTCAAGTAATTAATCTTTTCCGAAAATACCTAACTTACTACTCCTCTGCAATGGAAAACTCCATCAGGGTAGAGACCAAGTCTGTTTTGTTCACCACCATTTGCCTGGAACTCAGCACAGACCCCAGCACATAGTAGATGACCAATAAATAGTTATTGAATAAATGAAAGAATATCTAATGTTTCATAGAAATGACAGAAGTTATATTTACTAATATTCAGCCGGAATAGAACTGATATTTGAGAAGGGGAAAGCCTGGGAGGTTAGGGGAATCATTCCTTTGCCTTTTATTTGGGAAATAAAGCAAATTTAAGTGTACCATTCATCCGGCAAATATTTACTGAGTGCACATGTGCTCATAATGTTTGGTGTCCACTCTGCCTTTTATAACTCTGTTTAGATCTTTCCTTAGATCAGCCTAATTATAAATAATGTAAATAAAAAGGACTTCTACTGAACTTTTGAAGTATTGGTAGAGCATGTTTCTTGTTAACATCAAACAGAACCAGTTTTACCTTAAGCCAAGCTTATCGAATATTTTCTAATATATTGTTTCCAAGCACAAGGATTGGCACATTTTCCCATAGAGCAAGTTCTAGTAATAGTATCTATTACCTGTAAGCAACACAAATTCAATAAAGGGCTCTCTTTTTCTTTTAGTAATATAAGCAGACCTCAACCTTCGTTACAGACAAGACACACCTGGGAACTTGTTAAAAATGCAGAACCCAGGTCCATACACCGTGGAAATTCAAATACTCAAGATCTGAGCTGGAACATGAGAAATGACATGTTTAGCAAGCACCCCATACTCTGAAAAACAAAGCCTGAATTATTTATCTAGAATATAATTATCTAGGCTCTGGTCCATTGCTCAGGGCACACTTCATTAATTACATCCTCATTAATAAGGACCAGAGACTAATGCAACGATACGTAGCAATCAGCGTTAACGTTAATTGAAATTTAGATCTGACGTCTCTCCTTTCTTTGAGCAGTTTTGCCATGTTTAGAGTAGAGGGCTTCTTTAATGATTTGTGACAGGAAGATGTGAGGGAGATGATTTGCAAGTAACTGTGACGTGTGTTTCCACTTAGAATGCCTTTCTTCCCAAGCCTGATGGACGGCATTGTAGGGACAGGGCTCCGCTCACTGCAACTCAGTCATAGCGAAGGTTGACATTCACGTCTGTGCAGTGAGAAGTCTGCCCAGGAACCAGCTCATTTGATTCTCATGACCTGCCTGCCCCCTCTCCTTCCAATTTTCCATGAAGTTTGGATCTCTTTCAGGCAATGCACATTGAGCAGGAGGTTAAAAAGTTGAAGAGAAGCCACAGGCAGTATCTATTATGGCGGAAGGGGTCATAGAAGGAATTCTGTGTATTCGACATAAAGAAAATTATATGTATTTGGTGGAAGTCCGGGGGATGGGAAGGATGGAGTGTCAAGGGACCACGATTCCTCAGAGTTGCAGCCAAATATTTGAAGGGCTGTCATGTGGAAGCCACAGTTAAGCCCCCCTGGGCTACTCCAGAGCCAAGCTAGGGCCAATGAACAGACAGGCAGGGAGGAGTATTCTTATTCAATATGGGACTTTTTAAAAATAACAACTATAGCTCTTTAAAAAGAGAATGGTTATTTTTCCCCAGTTCTAAACAGATTCTGGTTATCATCCTTTTATCGGACATGTAGCATGCAAATATTTTCTCCCATTCTGTAGGTTGTCTATTTACTTTAATGATAGTTTCCTTGACTGTGCAGAAGCTTTTTAATTTGATCAGATCCCACTTAGTTATTTTTGTTGTTGCTGTGATTGCCTTTGGGGTCTTGTTCATAAATTCTTTGCGTAGGCCGATATATATATATATATATATATATATATATATATATGAGTTTTTCCAATGTTTTCTTCTAAAATTCTTTATGGTTTCATGTCTTAGGTTTAAACCTGCTACCCATCGTGAGTTGATTTTTGTGAGAGGTAAGAGGTGCGGATCCTGTTTCAGTCTTCTACATGAGGCTATCCAGTTTTCCCAGCACCATTTATTGAATAGGGATTCTTTTCCCCAGTGTATGTTTTTGTCTGCTTTGTCAAAGGTCAGATGGCTATATGAGGATGCTTTTATATCTGGGATTAAAAAGTGGGCAAAGGACATGAACAGAAACTATTCAAAAGAAGACAGACTAATGGCCAACAAACATATGAAAAATTGCTCAACATCTCTAATCATCAGGGAAATGCAAATCAAAACCACGATGAGATATCACTTAACTCCAGTGAGAATGGCTTTTATCAAAAAGTCCCAAAACAACAAATGTTGGCCTGGATGCAGGGAGATAGGAACACTCATACACTGCTGGTGGGACTGCAAACTAGTACAACCTCTATGGAAAGTAATACGGAGATACCTCAAAAAAACCAAAAGTAGAACTACTAATACTATTTAATCCAACAATCCCACTACTGGGTATTTACCCAAAGGAAGAAAAGACATTCTATAATAAAGACATCTACACCTAAATGTTTATAGCAGCACAATTCACAATTGCAAAGATGTGGAAACAACCCAAGTGCCCACCAATACATGAGTGGATTAATAAAATGTGATATATGTATACCATGGAGTAGTACTCAGCCATAAAAAATGATGAACTACCTGCTGTATTATCCTGGATGGAGCTGGAGCAGATTCGGAAAAACAAGGACCACATGTATTCACCATTAAATTGGCACTAATTGACCAACACTTATGCACATATGGAAGTAACATTCATCAGGTGTCAGGCAGGTGGGAGGGGTGAGGAAGGGATGGGTAAATTTACAGTTAATGGGTGTGGTGCACGCTTTCTGGGGGATGGGCATGCTTGTAGCTCTGACTTGGGCGGTGCAAAGGCAGTATATGTAATCAAAGTGTGTGTACCCCCATAATATTCTGAAACTTAAAAAAAATTTAAAAAATTTAAACATAAAATCAAATAAATTTAAAACACACACACACACAAGGTGAACAGTATCCAGAATACATAACTCCATAGAGACATTGCAGATTGGTGGTTGCTGGGGGTGGGGTGGGGGGTGCTGGAGGTGGAGGGAGGAAGGGGCAACAACTCATTTTAATGAATACACGGTTGCTTTGGGGGGCAATGAAAATGTTTTGGAACTACGTAGAACTGGTGGTTGCAAAACTTTGTGAAGGTACTAAAGGCCACTGAATTGTGCCCTTAAAATGGTTAATTTTATGTTATGTGAATTTCACCTCAATTAAAAGAAATGAATTAGCAGAGGAATTATTTGAAATGGAGATTTAAAAAAAAATTCTACTTGTTTTAAAACTATTTGATGAATGAATTCAGTTTGTGGTTAAGTCTAAATCAATAAAAATCAAACATTATTCTCATAAACAAAAAAAATGCATGGATTGATTCACAGCCTATTAGGCTCATTATCTCTGAGAAAATATGTCAATGAAGGTGTTGTGATTATTCTTCAAGGAGACAAAAAAGAGACATCTGCATTGGGTGGAAAGTGGCACTATGTATGATCCAAGTTAATTTGCTTTTCTTTTAAAAAAAACTTAATCTGTTTTCCTTAAAATAAATTTCATTTTGGTTACAAAAATTCTGTTGCTATTTGCAGAAAATTTGGAGAGAAATCAGAAAACATTAATGAGAAATACAAACAACTTTCAATGACTATATAATGTAACACATATGTGTGTTCAAAGTACTTAACTATTCTTCTACTTAGGTTGCTTCTAATTTTCAATTCTATAAGGAATACTGTTATGAAACTTGTGTACATGTTCATTTTACGTTATTGCAATGAGATAGGTAACTAGAAGTAGAATTAGTTTGTCACCAGGAGACCTTTGAACTCTAATATTTGGTGAGTTTGAGTATAGTCGGCCCTTTATATACACGGGTTCTACGTCAGTGGATTCAACCAACTGGCTTATCAAAAATATGTGGGGAAAAACACTAAACAATAAAAAATAATACAACAATAAAAATAATGCAAAAATACAATATAACAACTATTTACATAGCATTTATATTGTATTAGGTATTATAAGTGATAGAGAGATGACAGAGTATATGGGAAGACATACACAGGTTTTATGCAAATGTATGCCATTTTATATTAGAGACTTGAGCATCTGTGGATTTTGGCATCTGCAGGGGGCCCTGAAACCAATTGCCCTTGGATACTTAGGGGCGACTGTATCTGTTTGGGAAATCAAGTGTCTGTGGTCCAGGGAAAGACGGATGAGGAAGCTGCTGCAGCCCCTAATAAGAATGAGTGTGGAAACTGACACCTCAAAACCCCTGACCCTGGCAGAGGAGCCAGTAGACCAGACAGAAATTGAGCAGAGGCAGAGAAAAGAGCATTGATCAGCTTCCATCTTCTCAGGAATCAAACCTGAGAAGGAATCAAATTCCATCAAACCATTTCATGGTGATCTTTGCTCAGGCAAATGGTTTTTAAAGTATAATAGATTTTTGTTGAAGACCCAGTTACTGTTTCAATGCAGGGGAACAATGAGAGGCAAAGGAAGATTATGTGAGGTTGGTTCTTCTCAACATAAATACAGAGAAGAATTTGCTGGTGCAGAATGAAGAACATATGTGAATAGAACATTAGGATGAAAACATCTAACAGTGTGTGAAATAGATACCTATTAATTAGGGAAACATCTTAGCATCAAATAGGATAATATCCCTCAACATTAATATAAAATGTAAAGAAATGATTTGTTTGGATAACATAGGAACAAGCTAGTAGAATAATTCTGGAAGTTATAACTGCACCTATTTTCCTACTACTAGGGCCGTTTTCCTCTTTTCACAACTGTTATTAATCTTGATCAGAGTTTCTTAAAGGGAGGTTCCCTGACTAATAGTATCATCATCACCTGGGAAGAAATGCAAATTTTCACACCTCCGTCCCACCCCACTACCCAGACCTACTGAATTAGAAACTCTGAGGAGGAGATAGGGTGCTTTGGAGCCCAGCAATCTGTTTGTTAACAAGCCCTCTCGATAATTCTGGGTTTTTTGTACATGAGTTTTTTGTTACATGACATATAGGCAGAGAACTTTAATGATAAGATTTTAATAATTCAATACAATTTACTCTGCTCTCTGTTAAATGCAATACATTCTTACTTCCCTGAGACATTGATTTTAAAGAAAAATGATAAAAGCAATACAACATCTGAGATCCTACTTGTTTTAAGCACTATACATAAAAAAAGTCTTAAAAATCATTCCATATAAAATTTTCATGTAACATACATTCACAGTTCAGTTTGTTGGTAAGACTTTGTTACAAATTTCCCTTAAGTTATAATTTGAAAAGTTAATGCCCTTATATTAGTAGACATTTAATATTCTCTATAATCTCAATCACTGTTCCTGAGCTCTCCATTTTAAAGTACTCCACTTCAGCACTTCCAACCAGACATAAATTCATTCATTCTCAACAAATACTTATTGTGAACCTACTATGTGCCAGGAATGTTGCAGGCACTAGGAATACAGCAGAGATGGTCCCACCTTTCCTAGAAGTTACATTCTAATAATGGTACACAGATAATAAAATAGTAAATGACATAAAAGTAAGATATTTTCAGGTAGCAGGAAGTACTATGACGAACATAAAACAAGATAATGGGAGAGAGAATGATTTGGGCTAGGATGTCATTAGATTGAGAGGTTGGGGGCACCGCTCTGAGGAGGAGGATACAACCTGAGACCCCAGTAGCAAGAAGGGATGATTTCTTGGAAGAGAGAACAGGTGGCATAGGGATGAACTGGGACGGGGACAAACTTGTCCAGCCCTTAGAAGACAAAGGTCAGTGTGGCTAGAGCCTCATGGACTAGCAGGACAGTATCAAAACATGAGAATGAGGCAGATGGAGACCAGTTCATGAATGGCCCAATGAGCTATGATAAAGTGTTTGGATTCGATTGTATGTTTAGTGAGAAGCCATTACAGAGTTTAAAGTAGCAAATTGACATGATCTACTTTTATGTCTCAAAAACTTAGAACAGTTACTGCTTTACAGAGAAAGGAAGGTATATTGGTGAGAATGGAAGTGGAAGACCATTTAGGAGGCTATTGGAATAATCTATAAATGAGGAGTCATGGTGGATTGGGTTAGGGTGATAGTAGTGGAGAAGAAGGGAAGAAAATGCCTTCAGGACATGTTTCAGGGATAAAATAACATGATGTATATTCCATTAGATGTGAGAGTGAAGCAAAGTTTTTGGAGTAAGAAAGACTAGAGGAAACAGGGGGGTTGGGGCAGAAATCAGGGATTCAATTTTGACCATGTGAAGTTTGCGATGTCTGTCAAATAACCAAGTGGAAAACTCAGGTAAGTTGTTGAATATAAGTCTAAAGTTGAGGTGAGAGCAAGATGTACACATTGGGTGAGCAACAATGTTTAAAGTTAGGGATGCAGATGAACATATTTAGACAGAACTGGAGAAGAACGAGAGCTAAGAACATAGCTCTGGGGCCCTCCAACCTTAAAAAGTCACACAGAGAAGGAGGAAACAGAAAAGAATGAGAAGAAACAGCCAGAAGTGAATAGGTTAAATGGGGAGGGAGTGGTATCACATAAGCCAAGAGAAGAAGGTGTTAGAGGAAAGACTGGTCAGCTGTTTAGAATGCAGTTGAGATCAAGTAGGCGGAGAGACACAAATGGCCGATGGATTTGGCAACATGGAGGTAACCTTGGACTTATCAAGAGTGCTTTCAGTGGAGATGTTCAAGAAGGAAGCCATTCTCAATGAGGATGAGGAGAGAACAAGAGGCATGGAAGTAGGAACAGCCTCAGTAAGTATAAGCGACACTTTTTGGAAATTTTGCCATGGACTGAAACCGTAGCTGGAATGGGGAGGAGGAGCAGACCGTGAGGTTAGGGAAGGGGTGTGGATAATTTCAGTGCAAGTCATGCGCAGTTGTGCTGTTAATCTTGTTCTTCAATGAAACAACAACAAATGATTCCAACAAATCCTATAAGTCCTCAAACATATCATACTCTCCCCAGTCTAATCAATTGGATAATAACTTCCTCCACTCACAGTCTTGAGTATTTTACTAAATGATTTTTATTAAATAGACCTGTTAGTCCAACTCCTTTTTGCCTCACTAACCCTCTCCATGGTTTAAAATATTAATCTCTGTTACTTTCTTCCCTTTTAATGAAGCCAAAATACATCAGAATTTGATAATATCTCAGAAGTGCTGTAAGTCTCTTGGAAGTACCCTGTATCAGCGAGGCTTTTATTATTTTTTCCTCATTTGCTCATTTCCTTTCTCTCTCTGGGAGGGCACTTTTGAGATTACATGAGGTTGGAATTTATGAGTTAAACAACACAAATACTTAACACAGTACTAGCACTTAAAGAAAAAGGGATAGGGGTCATTGCAAAATATTGTAAATTTTGGGACTAACAATTTGGTTTTGTGGGCTTTCTTCCTGAGGCTGTGTTCCAGAGAGGACAATAAAGGGTAAAACTCATTAGTGCATCATTATCTTTTGTCTGAAGGAAACAATGTGTGGTTTCTGGGCAGCCCACTTGGTGTTTGCATTGGTCCTGGAAATATTTCAAACCAACTATATTGTTTGAACAATTCCCCTTCTCGAACATGAAAAGGACCACCACTAAACCACAGAGTTGATGCTAAATTACTAGGTGATGACTCCTCTGGCTCCTAAAGGTTTCTAGATCTCAGTCATTGAAATCATGGATCTTTCTAATGTGAAAGATCTAAGCCTTTATGGTAGACCTCCCATGCAGTCCCCCGCCCCATGCCCCCTGTGTGCTCCGTGGGCTTCTGAGAAGTTTGGTTTGCAATCAAGGTCATTGAGCTCTCTCCAACCCTTTTTTTCCCCCCTAAGAGATGGGGTCTTGCTATGTTGCCCAGGTTGGCCTTGAACTCTTGGACTTAAGTGTTCCTCCCCCCAGAACTCCTTGAGTAGCTGGGACTACAGGCATGTGCCACTGTGCCTGGCTTAACCCTGACTTTTAATAGCAATTCTGTAGGAACTGCAAAATAGTCTTAGATCAAATCTGCAAATTCACAGTTATGAGCAACTATATAATTCATTAATAGATTTGATAATGAAAATCCAGTCTGATTTCTCTTTATGAAAATGAAGCATTAAATGGATATTGGCGATTTTATTTGTAATCTGTTATTCCCTAACCTTACATACCTTCCATGGCTTCCTTGGTGATTTCATTAGACTCTTTTTTTTTTTTTTGATTGGTGATAATCAGAAGAGCATTTATGAGGAAACCGTAAAAACACATTTGGGGCCATCTGGGAAGAAAACTCTTTTCATAAGGAATTCCAGTAAGTATAATGCCATATGTGGTGTCTCTCCAAAAGAGTATTATTTGATTTGCTGCTTCTTGTAATCTCTTGTCTAGATTTAAACAACAACAGAAATGATTACCTATCTCCTGGTTTGTATTATTGCCCAATTATGAGAAAGTTTCGGGGTTTTAATGTCAGAGACCTAGAAAACTCTTAAGTGCCAGAAGAGTCATCGTAATAGTAACTGAGCCTTGATTCTGAGCCTGAATTGTGGGTTTTAGTTTTTGTTATTATTATTATTCTACAATCCAGTGATGCATTAATAACATATATTAGAAGATAGTAGTCAGGCAGGGAGATTTTGAGTGTGAGCCCTGGAGCTAGATCACTTGGTCTCTAGCCCTGTTTCGGATACTTACTATTACACTAATGAACACGTTAGCAGGTTTTTAAACCTCTTTGTGCCAGGATTTTCTCATCTATTAATTCGGGAAAAGAATACCACCTGCTCATAATGTTATGGTGAGGATTAAATAATATAAAGCTTCCAGAATAAGTAAGTTTCTCAATAAATATTTGTCAAAACCAAAAAACCAAAAAAACAAAAAAACCAAGTTCCATTTGCCAAATAAGAAAACTGAGCTTCCATCACTATTAAGAGCCAGGATTCAAACTTATGACTTTCTGACTAGAAGTTTTTTGCTTTTTACTAATATGTCACAATGACTTCCCTTTACCTTTTTATAGTTTAACAATTTCCTTTCCTATTGCATCATTTTAAGTATCTAAGGAAAACTGTAAACTAAATAATATTTAAAAATTGAAACAATCCATTGTTGGGTCATCTTGAAATTCTTTGTAAATTTTGTGCAAAGAGACCCATATTTTTGGTTTTCACTGCATCCTACAAATTATAGAGATGATCCTTCATGCAATTTTATTTATTTGGAAAGTTTCTCTCACAACTACAAAATGACCCAGACTTCCTGGCCCTCTAGTAGTGCTGTGATAACCATAGCATGGATTCTTACTTCTTTCTGGGCTAAGAGACTACATAGTCTAATATTTTAAGGAAATGAACAGTATGGACAATGAACAGTGATAGATGGGAGACTTGGAAGGTGGGGGAGGAGAGTGGATGATGAGAAAATATGATACCATAAAGCAATCTACACATGTAACAAAATTGCACTTGTGCCCCATAAATTTATATAAATAAAAAAGAAAATAAGCACTAAAATGCTCTTAAATCCATTCATCAGACCATACTCACTTAAGAGTTTACTATATGCTCAAAGAAGTGGTTCCCAAATTAATTGCGCACATCATGGCACGCATGCACAAGCACAGAGATGCAAACACACAAATCAAATAGCTCCTGGGGGTCCATATATGAGCACGTCAAACCTCAAGGCCAAGAATTCTCGGGTTTGGCTCCAGGCCTCTCCTGGCCATCCACAATTTCCGAGGCACATTTATAATGTCTGACATGTGTATTAGCAAACTCCTCAATAAATTCAAGAGACATTCCGTGATTTTTTAAAAAATTATGAATGTGTTGAAAAGAACAATAATTCTGAAATGTGACATTGTAGCTAGGAACACCCATAGTGCCAGCAAAAAATAGGAATCCTACTATATAGACCCACAATGTAATCCCTCAGCTTCCAAAAGCCCAAATCCTATGTGGCAGCAATAAAATGCATTTTGGAGATGCTGAGAAAGTGAAGACGCTACATTATAAAGCACCAAGTTTCACCAGCAATGTTACCTCTATTCAGTTCCACAGTAAGGACAAAATTTTGTAATTCCTGCAAATCATGCCTGTTAAACTCGTTTCATATCAGCCAAAGAGTTGGTTTTCACATATCTAAAGATATCAATTTCTCCCAACTAAATCGGGGTATCATTGACCTACTGTGTTCTGGGAAGGCACACATATTCTTGGAAGGGCAAGGGAGTAAAGAGATGCTGGTGTCAAAGCAAAAATCACAAAATCACAAATTTGGATAAAAATTTGCATGCATGGTTTGGCACTGCTAAACATTGCAAATTGGAAAACAAAAACTCTCAAAGTACGTATCATCTTTACAAATGACAGCTTGCTTATATTTCTTGATGAATTTATTTCTTGACAGAAGGTCAGTTAATTCTAAAGACCAGTGTTCTTATGGGTTTTCAGGGTGCATTAAATTTTTGTTCTTGTTGAGGGTGTGCTGCTTTTTCCAGGTTTCCTGAGTATTGGGAAGGAACAAAGCTGATTGTCAGCGTCAAGATAATCGTCTTGGTGGAAGCCAAATTTTAGGAATTGATTCATTTTTATATGTATTAGGCTGAAAGCTCATAACTATGTGAAGGAATCTTACAATGGTTCTTTTAAAAAGCTGATATTTTTGGAAGGTGAAGATTCACTCCCTAAGTTTTCTGACTGCACAATTCACATACTAGTTTAAGGAAAAACAAAGATTAGTGATATGTATGGGGCTACTTGCTCGCACAGTGAATGTTCGTAGATTGGGGGTAATTGGTATTTTTTCTCACCCTGTGCATGATCATACAGGTAGCTCCTTGCTGATGTCACTGTTTGGAGACAGGGAGGGACAATAACTGAAATTTCAAAGAAAATCCTGAAATGAGGAGGAAAAGATTATTAGAGAAAGAGCCCATACTAAAATGAAAGAGTAAGTATAGAGCCCAGACTCTTGAAATGACTCTGCCAGGCCAAGCCCCACCTTGATCACAATGACTGTGGCTTCTGGCACATTCAAGGACCCACTGAATGCTCTATCTTGGTAAAGCAGCTTTGGCACAGTAGTGACTAAGAGGGACAGTAGAGATTTAATGGTAAATACATTCTACAGCCTTTCTGTTAATATGAACATCTAGTGGTAATACAGAACAGGAACCACTAATAATGAAAATTTACAGTAAATTTATGAAATGATTCCAGAGAAATCTTTAGAGGTCCTTAGAGAAAGTCACCATTGTCAGCAGTAAAAGGCACCTCTATGCTATCAGTTCCTTTTATAAGAATGTTTGTCCTTGGCCCTGAGAAAACATTGGCTTACACATGTATAACTTCTAGTAATTTAGGTTACAATTCTCTCCAATGTTTGCTAATACCAAAGCCTCTTTGGTCAGATACAATACATTGAAATTCCACGCCCCTATTTTACTCTATTGTTTGGAGGACCTTTCCGGGAAAGAACACTTCATCCATGTTGAAACAATCACTGTGTTAATAGATGTCCTTGAGCTTTTCAAAAGAACAAAGAGCCATAGGGAAGAAACAAAACAAACAAGTCAAATCAAAGATTTTTTCTTTACACCTCCTAAAAGACTTCTTTGTAAAGAGATTCAACAATGACTTTAAAAAAATATAGATGATAGTGCTACTTATTTATTTTTGCATGAATAGTATGTGTACATACAGGAACATAATTCAACAGTTAGGAAATGGAATACGGTGAAAAGTTTCTAGCCCTCCCTAACCCTTAGCCCAATGGGTATACCATACAATCAGTTTCTGATCATCGTTCTAAAGCAGAGTTTCTCAGCCTTAGCACTATGAACATTTTGGGCTGGACAATTCTATGCTGCAGGGAGCTGTCCTGTATATCATATTAATAGAATGTTCAGTAGCATCCTGGCTTCTACCCATTAGATACTAGTATCAGTCCCTCCCTCTCTCCCCAGATACCACGCCAAAAATGTTCCCCAGACATTCCCAAATGTCCTTCAGGGAGACATTTAACAATGTATCTAAGGAAAACTCTGTAAGAGTACATAAAGAGCATTCTCACTGTTTGGGGGAACTACATAGTCATCCATTAAGTGAGCTGTGAAAATGTATTTAGCTGGTAACTTATTGATGATCCTTTATATATATTTTTGCATTATTTGCAGTTCCATGCAGGGTTGCAATAAAAAATTTTACACATAGGTCTTTTAAATATATAAAATTTTAACTTTAAGATAAATTCCTGGAAGAAAAACTACTAGGTGAAAGGCTGTGTGTTTGTAATTTTAATAGGTATTTCCAAACAGTTTTCTTTAAAGAACATACAAATTTACTTTCTCAGCAACAATATATTCTTGCCAACATAGTGTGGTGTTAACATTTTGGATTTTTGCCAATCTCATAGGTAAAAATCGGTAGCTCAGTGTTTTTTTTAATTTTCATTCCCACATTAAGAGGTTAAGTAACTTTCCATTTGTTTAAGATCTCTTTGTATATCTTTTTATGAAATGTCTATTTCTTTTACTCATTTAGATTGATTTTTAGAAGCCATTTACATATCATGCTCTGTGTCTACAACATGCATTACGATATTTTTTTATCTAGTTCATTGTCTTTTGATTTGATTTGCTTATGGAACAGAATAATGAGTTCATAAAAAAACACAGATACATACAGGAATTTGGGATATGATTATGCAGCATTTTGAATAAGTGAGGAATTACAGATTATATAATAAATGGTGTTGGAACAACTGATAAGTCATTTGTAAATTACAGACTTGAGTCAATGAATGGCTCACATTACACCAGTATAAATTCCCCATGGGTATGAGATTCAGCTGAAAAACAAAAGTATCAGAAGAAGCCACAGAAAAAGTATTTTTTTTAACAATCTGGTTGTAGAGAAAGCATTCCCAAGTATGACACAAAACAAAAAAGCCATATTAGATTGAAATGAGTTTATTTTTTGATGACCTTTCCTTTACACCCTTTTTTCCTACCATGATTTTCTGAACTAGTTCCAAGACAAAAATAGCCGTATCAGCGGGGCCTCAGCCCCTTTTAGCATGAGCCCAAAGTGACCTCGTGATAATGATGTTGAAGCAAAGGGATTTAACAGCGAGGCTGGGAACAGCTCAGAGCTGTGGAAAAAAAAAACCCATGGGCTTTGGGGTCAGGCAGGCCTGGTTCTCACCTCCTGTCCCAGTTACCAAGAGACACCATGACCTTGGGTGGTTCACACAACCACAATCACTCTGAGTCCTGTTTTTTCCCACTTTCTCAGGAAGCTCAGCTAAATCGATGTGGTACGACGTGTTAAAGCACCTAGTGGGTGCAGGCTCTGAATGACTGGGACTCACTCCCCTCCTGTCCCTTCTCCCTTAAGCATTGTATTCTGTTCAAGCTTCTGTCTCTTTCTCAGTTACTCACTTCCTGGGCAGGAGATGTGGTCATGATTTCTTACCTCCTGACCGCATGGCTGGCCCCTGGTGCTCAGTCTCCAATTAGGGATGTGTTGCACGTGGGTCTGTGGTTCCTCGCTTGTCCCCTCTCTGGAGTCCCTCCTTGAGAGACATGAGCAGCAGACCCCAAGAACGGTTCTTAAGTCTTTCCTGCTTGCAGCCCAATGCCATGAGAGGCTTTTCTAGAAAGCAGGGATATAGCAAGGGCTGTGCCTCAGAAACCTGTAATCTTCTGGTATTCGTTTCCCATTGCTGCCGTAGCAAATGACCACACATTTAGTGGCTTCAAACAACATGAATGTATTATCTTATGGTTCTGCCAAGTCTGATGTGGGCTTCACTGAACTCGAGTCAAGGTGTCACCAGGGTGGTGTTCCTTTCTAGAGGATCCAGGGGAAACTCATTTCCTTGCTTTTTCCAGCTTCTAGAGACTGTCTGCATGCATCAGCTCATGCTGTCTTTTGTTCATCTTCAAGGCCAGCAACGCTGCATCTCTCAGACCGTTCTTTTGTAGCCGCATCTCCCTCTGACCACAGCCAAGAAAAAGTTCTCCTCCTGGAAGGACTCATGTGTTTATGTTGGGCCCACCTGGATTTTCCAGGCTAATCTTTCCTTCGCAAGGCCCTTAACTTAATCACAGCTGTAAAGTCTCTTTGGCCAGGTAAGGTAACACATTCACGGATTCCGGGGATTAGGATGTGGGCATCTTTGGAGAGGGGCGTTATTTTATCTACCACACCTCACTAGTGTGATTCTGGGACCCAGGTGGTGGGCAATTCATCCTGAGACATAGGATGTCATATTTTATTATATCACGCCATGACAATACATGCATTGGATGGATGGCTTTGGGGTGATTATTTTGTCAAAATTAAGGCGTCTTTCCAAACAGCCCATGAGTTTAACGTGCTGGTTTCTGCAGAAATCAAAGCAATTCAATCTCCCCTCTGCCTCTACCACTAATCCAGTGAGCATTTAAAGCTGTGTTCTCCGTGGCCTGCTGGGGCATCCAGTCGAGCAATCCAAAGAGCTGTGGTGCAGCTGCTCACCTCGGTGCCATGGCCTGGATCAGGTTACTCCTGCCTTCTTCTCTGATTTGGCTCCATCCCAAGAAGTACTTTGATTTAAATATTCTATTACTGATCTACCAGGCTCTCTCTGACCCCCGTCTGTCTTTGAGGCAATTCCAAATCTCTGTGCTTACGTGGACGTGCCTTCAAGAGCATATAATAGACAGTTGCACGTTGTTCTTTCATTGTTCCAAAAAAAAAAAAAAAACCAGAAGTCCTTCGATATTTGCACTCAGCAAAAAAAAAAATAAAAAATAAAGTGGATTCGAATGTTGGCAGGTTTAAAAACTGCATTTCTAAATGACTTTTCTGAGCATATGAAGAGATGGCCTAAGTGCACTGGCTGGAGAGAAACTTGAACCTTTAGGATGGGGTCAGTTATCTTGTTACCTCTTAACCCTGTTAGCTGATGTTCCACTAGCTAAGCAATACTTAGGAATAGCAATCCTCAAAGCCCAGACTAGTGCAATGGTTGAGAAGTAAAGGAAGAGAAACAGGAAGGGAGGTGCTGAACAGGAAACAGGAAGGAAGTCCACTTTGGGGAGAGGACACATCTTCAGTGTCACTCCTTTGTATCCATGACATGTTGGTTAATCCTGTTCTAAATCTCTTGGCATTTTTTCTACTTATCTCAGCAGCCTAGAAATGAAAGGCCTTTAATTTTTATCAAAGACATGGAATTTGATCCTGATAGATTTAACAAGATGCACAGTTGTTTATCATCATATATCACTCTCTATTTGTAACTTGAAAACATTTATTTATAGGTCTCACCGGGAGGCTTTAAAATAACACTGCATAAAGATAATTAGGGCAATTTTATATCATTAAAACAGATAATATTAATTTTAGTGTCTTTGCTTTTGAATCAACTTCTTAGTGTGTACTCAGATTTTCCAAAAATACCTTGTTTAGTATAACTAAAGAGACCAAGGGAGAAAATAAAAATATTTTATAATTCTGTTCCTCTGTGGACAAGTTGATAGTAGAAAATGTTTTGAATGTGTGTATTGGTGTGTTTATAAGAGGTCTGAGGAAGGGGAGGGAGCAGGGAGGCAGGTGTAGCTGAAAAGGAAGGGCGAGGAATTCAGCTGAAAAAAAATTGCCACTTGTTCAGTGTCTGTTACACGGGTAGAATAGAATGTTCGTGATCTTTCATCTCTACCACAGCACACCATGGTGGTACTGTTATCCCTACTTCATAGATGAGCACACAAAGTCTTTAATCGCTTGTCTAAGATTGCACAACCACTAAGATGTGGATACAAAAGGCAAATCCAAAAGTGTCTTAATTCTAAGTCTTGCCTTGTTCCATCACGTGATCTATAAAATTGCAAAAATCACCATGGCCTCATTCTGGTTTCTTAGCATCAAAGGAATAGGAAATTATAGAAAGAAAATAAGAAGGATAAGGTAGAGGATCCTGAGAATAATTTTCAGAAAAATACAGAACATTGGGGTACAGAAAATGCACTTATAATACTGAATCCTCGAAGCTACATGCCTGGCACGGTGCTAACATCTGACGCATATCATCTCATTTAACCCTTGCAATGAAGTACAGTAAACTTCTGATTCTTTTATTGCATTTGAGGAGACAGAGGCTCATAGAAGTTTGTACTCTATTTAAATATCTATCTGAATATCAAATTTTACTCAGAGGGACATAGTTGCCATTTAAGTAATGAGATTTCTTATGGGACTTTGAGATTTCTGGGATTAGATTTTACTATGCAAATTTAGTGAAGTAGACGCTTAATAATATTTGTTAAATTAGAACATTCTAAACCCAAACTGGCCACGATTCTCACCAGCCAGTCACTCTTTATTCCCCTGTCTCCAATCCCTAATATTTTAGAAACACGACTGGCCACAAAAGAGAAAGTGGCACCTAGATTGAAAAGAAAATATTTTCGGAATGGGATGTCCTGTTTTCTGTAGATAGACCTCAGAGCCACAAAACATCTACGTTAAGTTAATTCAATAAATTAATTAAGTCATTAGTACCGTGTCTGTGCTCGCTCTGTTCCGTGAGTGGCTGAGACAACGCTGCACTTGAAAACAAACCTCCCTGGCCCCCTCAGTTCATGTCCAAGTGCTCCGGCTTCTCAGTTCCAGCCTGACCAGGGCCTTGCCAGGGAAATGATAAACAGCCAGCCTACTGGGGTTTTATGGCCTTCTAGCCTTAGAACAGCTCTTTAGATCCAAGGAGAGCTTTGGATTTAGCATCGAGCTTTGCCAAAGCCACATCAAGGAGAATCGTTTAACCTGAATGGCTTTCCATCTCTCTCCTGCATCACTGTGACAGGGCTCTTGGGGCTTCTAGAAGGGAGCATTGGACGAATCCATGTGTTCTGCATCCAGAGTTGCCCTAAGGTAAAACAGGATCGAAACTGTTGGGATTTAATGTGCTTTATGATCTGACCATTTCTGAGAATGACATGAAACATCTCACCTTGGTTCAGTCGGTGCATAAAGGCATTGGGTAGGAATTTTTCTACGGGATGTTCTGGTAAGGCTGGGAAGCCACCCGGATGAGCTCTTAGGAGGTTTGGACCCAGCAACGTCATTGAAATCCATCTTGTGCCTTCCTGATTGACTCATTTGAACCGCTGGATAGACTTTTCCTTTTTGAAACTGCCTATGATTACGGCTTTTTTGGAAAAAATAAAGTTTGTTAAGCTGGTGATTGTACATTTGCATCAAAGAATTTAGGAAACGACAACAATGCATGGAAAGTTGGAGCCAGAATGAGCAGAGAAAGATAACAGCTCGTTTAACAAAAGAGCAGAGTGGTCCGACTTGCTGTTCGCATGGCTTTGGCTAAAGAACCAGCTCATCGTGAAATGACTTCCCAGGAGAATAACCTATGTGGCCTTCTACCCTCCAGCAAGCAGTATAAATATATACCTGACATTTCTATTTTACTCTATGGCAAGTAAAGAGATACATTAGACGAACAAAAACCAGAACAAAAGAACAGAAACAATTTAAGTCTGCTCAAAACCCTGTTGATTATGAAATTCCAAGATTATCAGAAAGTCCTACAAATTTGGCTTTAATGATTTAGAAAAATGGTAAGGGGGTGAGTAGACTAGTTGTCTAAATTGCCCGAAACTCTCTGAGAGTAGATGCTTTGGTGCTGTGCTTCCCAGGTGATGTCTGTTTCCCCCAATCCCTCCTAGATTGTCATTTCCAGATTTATTTCACATACTCTAGGACACTGACACTATCGCTGCTGCTTGTGATCAGGATGATTTATTTAAGAAGCAAACACAGAGACAGCCCTTACTTTCACTACTCGTGGACTTTGAAAAGGTATTCTTAGGACTTAGGTTATCCTTAAATGCTGGTTCACATATCAGTTCTATGTGTGAGACATTGGATTTGAAGTCAAAGACTAAGGTTCTAGTTTTAGGTGCTCATTGGCCATTGACAACCTCATTGGGCCCCAGGTTGCTCAAGAAAAGGAAGTAGTGCAACATTTCCCAAAACACAAATCTCTGAATGCTAGTTTCATGGAATAAGAAAGAGTTCTAGGATCATGTAAATTAAGTCAACCAGGGTTCAACAGAGCTATGGAGGCTCCTTTTCTGGAAGACGTCAATGTTACTAATATGATATGTGAGTCTCTAAAATAGAGTTAGAGTGTGTAGGATGTCCTGAATTCTCAACGAGAACTGTGGAGGAGTATCTCACTGGACTGGTGTTACCAGCAGGGGACATACTTTAGGATCTCCCCAGACAAGATGATTTCTAAGAGTCTTTATTGTTTTAAATTCTCTGATAATCTTTGGTCCACACAAAAAACCAAGCTATTCTCCAGATACTTTGTATACACCTACTTCTCAATATTCCTTTCTAAAATATATGACTTTTTTTTTTTTTTTTACTAGTGTAAGGATCAAAAGGATCAGATGTGGCTTCTATGAAAAGAAAGGTATCTTAAAACCGTAATGCCTAAAACATACAATTCAAAGGAAACATTACAAATAGTTTTAAATAATGGTTATCATCACTAACCACTCTGACATAAGACAATCTCAAATGAAATCACTCTTTTAGAAAATAAAAAGATCAAAGGTGCATCACGCAATGCAATGATAGATAAGCCACCAAAAAGCCCAGAGATTTATTCTTTCTACAGTAGCCACATATAAGGGACTCCAAGCCAAATGCTATTCTTTCTGTTGTATTTTTCCTTGACTGTAAAGGACAAAACCAGGGCCTCACGGCTTGAGAGCCTCGTTCACTTTGTCTAGCAGTCAAATACTTGTAAACAATAATAAAAAGTGAATGAACCGAATGGAAAAACGCAATGCTTTCTAGAGCTAACTTTGCTGTTTCAAAGAAATTTCAGAGCAAAAATAGCCCATCCTATAAACTTTGAAATGATGGCAGACATCTAGGAGCCTGTGTTATTAAAGCCTTTATTTCATTCTGCTAAATCTTCGATCTGATTTGGTGACAAATAATTGGGGTAATTGAACTTCTTACCAAGAAACTCATGGAATTAGGAAACTCTCTTAACCAAGGAAGACTCATTTAGAAGCTCCCACTTGGATTCCCATAAGAGGAAGAAATATTCCCAGCCATATAGCATTTTTCCCCTCTTTCTGGCAAAAACTGATATGTTTGTTTCATGTTCTCTCCACCGTCCCCATCTCTATTTATATGGATTTTCTTTCTTTACCCTAACCCGCTGGAGCACCTCGAACAAATTGGTGATATAATTAAAAATTTGCTTTTTCTGGAAGATCACTTCCTAGGGGAAAAACAGCATACGTTTCAAACTAGACAGAAATGTTGAAATTAAACATGATCAGAGCTGCACGCCAGCCCTGGGAAATGCGTCCGTCTCAGCCCAGGGTTTACAGTCGCTGTAATTTTAATCAGATTTATATGTAATAGCATTTCATAATTTTCCACTGAGTTCTTTTTCCTTTCTTTGGAAAAGAAAAACCTCCCAAACAAAGGAAATTAAGGAACAGGAGAGTGGAGCCGTTGTGTGGTTATGCAGCAAGAACCCTATAGTTTCAGCTATTTGGGAGGCTGTGGCAGGAGGATTGCTTGAACCCAGGACTCTGAGGTTGCAGTGAGCTATGATGATGCCACTGCACTCCACCTAGGGTGACAGAACAAGACTCTGTCTCAAAAAAAAAAAAAAAAAAAAAAGATAAATAAATAAATAAAATAAAATAAAGCCAAAAATGACAGTCTTGGAAAATCAATGTTTAAAGGATGAATATGCAAAAGAAGCACTTGTACAGGAGACTTTGGGGTAAAAAGACAGAAATCCAAGCCTGTCACAGCTTCCATGGAAACCAAGAGAATGAAAATACCAAGAAGGAGGGAATGATCCATAGTGTCAGCTGTGGCCCAGCAGAGTAAGAGAAAGACTAAAGTGAGTCCTTTGAGTGATTTTTGCCAGAGCAATTTCACTGTAGCAAGTGTCACAATAGCTAAATTGCAAGGAGCTGAAGACTAATAAGGATGTGAGGAACCAGGACCAGAGCACAGGCTATTCTTTCAAGAAAACTCACTAGGAAAATAAGGCAAAAAGGTCAGAACTTAATTAGCATGGTTAACAGGAAGGGAGCCCCAATGGAGATAATTTATTATTTATTCACTTATTTACTTGTATGGGATATATTTAATTATATTTGTAAAGCTAAGGGGGAAAAACGTGCAGAAAGTGTGAGGTTTAAATCATATGAGTAAGAGAATATAACAAATCCTGAAGCAAGGTTTGCAATGAAATGCCGCAAGGAAGCGGCATGCAGCCAAGTGCACAGGTGGATGTGTTGACCTTGAATTGGCCAATGGTTCATTTGTCTTTGACCCTAGAGAAAATTTGCAGGGATGGAAGAGCACATTGGTAAGTTGGTATGAAGAGGGATGAGGAGTTGATGCTCACGCCTGAGCAATTAGATTTTCTCAATCCAGGAGGGGGTGTCATAATTGCTCCTACAATGGGGGTGTATGACATGTTGAAAATATGGGTTTGGAGTTCAAGAGAAAATGTCAACTGGGGCGGTAGATCTAGAAGCCATCTGTAGTTATGTGCATGAGGATAAGATCTCCCAGGCATAACATGAGGTATAAAGAGGCAAACATTGAACCTTGGAGGAAAATGGTATTTGGGATGAACAGAGGATAACAAACCTTCAAAGGAGATGGAGAAGTCTGGAAACAAGAGCACCACTGAATCCAAGCAAAGCAAGAACACCAAGGAGTTGGGTCCTGACCAGAGTGCGATGCCACAGGGTGCTGAAGAAGACAGGATTGAAATGACCAGTCGATTTGTAATAGCTAGATACCTTAGTGAAAGCAGTTTTAGTTACGCTGTAAGAAGAGAAATTAAACACAGACTTTTTTTTTCCAGAAGCCAGACAGACCTTAGAAATTACAGCACGCCTCCCTTCCTTCCTCCCTCCATCTTTTTAAATTTTAAATCTGAAATGGAAATTATTTGAATATATCTAAACATCTGGAACAAAAAAATAAAGGAATAAAAGCACAAAATGAGGGGAGTATAAAAACAGAGGAAAGAAAGAAAATGCTGGACAAGATTAAATTTCTCATTCTCTGAGATGGGAAGTAAGGAGAAAAATGTAGTTAGTCATCAAGGGAGGTAAATGTGAAGGCTGAGGGAATTCATGCCTGTAGCCCCTCGGTTCTTTGACACTGTCTACCCACACAAAACAGACTGGACGCTTCCGAAGAGTTGCAGATGCAAGAGGCAAGAAACAGCACGGGCAGGAAAAGGTTTAAAAGGAGCTAATTAATGCCTAAAGAAACAACAAAAGGAGTTCAGTAACCCCTGCAAAAAGTGAGGGTGTATTACTCTATCATAAAAATAGAAAATATCAATAGTATAAATCCTGAAAAATCTCCATGATTTATGCGATAATGATTGACAGACTCCCACCCACCACTTAAAAAACTGAGTTTGGCTTTATTAAAACTTAAGCAACATTGAACCTCAATCAATTTCATATGTTTGAAACTATGGGATTCAAAGCAATGAAAGTCAATAAATAGAAAGAGGAACAAGTTGAAGAAGGATTGTCCAGAATGTAAGATTTCTTGACCATGCTGACCTTAAATTTAGTTACTCTCATTACCTATAAATTAACCTAAAAAGTTTAGGGGTGGAAGTTGGATGCACCCCCCAATGCTATGGTCTGTGGCACTTTCTCGACTCCCAGATCTTTTACTCTCTTGAGAATACTTCTTAGCTCCTTCTTGATTGATTAATCCTCTAACAACGCCAGCCCCTTTAAGCAGAACTGTTAATAACATAAAGCATCCTCCTTAGCTTCAGTAACCTGGCAAAAGGTATAAAAGAGCATGGAATCATCTAATGATTTCTCCCTGCCTACATTTGTAGTAAAGATATATAAAAACCTTTTAGAACAGTGTTTGGTAAACCGTACATACTCAGCTATTTACAAAATACTATATTGAGTGAAATACTATGTGTGTGTGTGTCTCTCCCAGAATAAATCCTAAACTTGGCACATTGGCTACAAACGCTTTTGAAATGTCTCTCAAATGAACAATTTTTAGATATTGCATTTTAGAAATGAAATAACAGTATCAGATAATTGGCAGTCAAGCCGTTTTCCCAAGCACGGATGCCAAGCACATGGCAGACATCCATTATGGGTTGATGTAGATCAAAAGGGGCTAAGACACCATCTCATGCTTATAGAATTTCAGAATTAGAGACATTCGAAAGGGGAAAGTTAGCATCATTTGCCATGTCAAAGCCAAGCCATGTGCACTTGAACTTCCTTTCTTCACCGGCCAGGCCCCAGACACTCCGTCCTTATTTACCATACCCTGTGGATTTCTCATAATAGCCTGACACTTGCAAATGGGTCAAAACCAAATGCCTCACTCCAGTTACTATGGCTCACTTAGAGTCTTCCTGTTGGTGACAAGTCTCTTTTCTATGTGCTCGACCACCTGAGATCTTGTTCCTTCCTCCAGATCCATTCTCTGAGCTTCTATGGGTGGGTGAACGAACCATCTAAAATTATTTAGAGAAAAGAGGAAAATATTTACCTATTACTTTGAGAGGGGCCACACACCTCTCTGCCTACCTGGATAAGCCTTTCCTAATGCCCTAAGTTTTCTTCCATTATTAGATTGTACTACATCCTCTGATCATTCAAAACATCAGGCCCCTTCACAGAATGAATTTATGAATTGATACATAGTTTTAAAATATGCATAAGCACTTCCAGGACTTTGAAAGATTCTGTTGAAATAATGTATTCAGATTCTCTGGAACACATAATCCATATACGCATGGTGAAGAAACAACTTGGAAAGTAGGTAAGAGGGAGGAAAAGGGCAATTGACGGCTCATGGTAAACTCTGGGTAACACGGATGGAGAGGAGATTTTTAAACTGCAATGTTATTGTAAATTTTCCAGTAATCTAGATCTCTGAATTGCAAATCCTGGAAACCAATTCTGCCTTCCTGCTTCACACTGACAGCAACACTTTGCTCGCCCACATCTGAGACCTTGTGGCTTTTGATTCATTTTGTTGTTGATGCCTCCTCTTTTGTTTTCTCCAAACATAAATATTTGTTCTGTCTGCATTCTAATTGCTAGTCTTGGTGTCTTATGGAGTATGAGGGCTGCGGTAAGTCCGACGCCTCGGGATCCCTTGCTATGTGCCGGGATTTCATGTCTTATGACATTAGCTTGGCATAGCTGACAGCCATCCTGTTCCTGTGCCCCTGACTAAATTGCAGTTATGTCTCTAATTGAAAGCCAGTATTATTTTATTCCTCTATACAGAGAGGAAACCCAGAACTATCATTCTGTACACACACACCAAACCACAGGAGCCTGGGTGAGGGTCCCTAATGACAGAGCCTCCTACACAGCACAAGCTTTCTACTAATTACCTTAATTTTCTTTGTCTAGACTAACTGATGGCATTGAAGATCTCCTTTTCTAAAAGGGGGGATACAGGAGTATCAATTCCTGCCAAGTGAAGAGGGGAGAAAGACACGAATAGGACCAAAAAAACCAACAAAATAGAATCAGAGGATTTGTCCTTGAATGGGCTGTTTCCTAGAACACATGTTGGGCTAAAATTGAGCTGGGAGGTTGCGTTCTGGTAAGACTGCAGTCACTGCCACCGACAGCAAAGAACACAAGTGCTACATAAGCCAAAAGGAAAAAAGGCACTTTTAAAAAGAACACTGTCCCTAAGGAGGGAAAGGCCACTCATCGGTTCATCGTCTCTTGGTGTCCTGGACGTTACCCACAAATGATGCTCCTCTGTGTTCTTCCGCTTTTGTGGCATCTTCCTAGTTTGGCCTTCCAGACTGGAAGAATCTGGAATACGCTGTGGAATACTCTGGCTTCTCTTTGGCTCACACTTGTGGTGAACACTAACAGAAATTTAATATCTCGGCCATAAACTTTTTTGAAACTTTCCTTGGATAAAAGGGTGAGATCAGCTCGAATGACACCAGATTGTGTTCTCAACATTCCTAAAAGCCTGGGTTGAAAATGAGTATGCTAACGCTGACGTTTCCAGATCACATGGCCTGTGGGGACTAGGGACAGGACCCCCCCCAAGGGGCCCATGAATGGACATAGTGGACTGAACGACCACAGGGCAGGGCTGGCCCTTCTTGGGCTGGAGCTGCCCCTTTGGTTCAAGGATCTTGGCTCCTTGTTCTTACAAAACATCTGAGAATTTCTTCTTAAACTCCCCAAATCTTTCCCAATTCATCAGTTTTAATTTCTTAGTCCACTATATTCCTTAGAACTTTGCATGTAATTTTCTTGAAGCTCTTATTATACTTGGGTGTATATTGCATTATTTTTGTACAAGATTCAAAAACTTTAGGTTTGGATTGATGGGAAAATGATATTTTCACTGATATATCCACACATATCTATACAAAGTATAAACAGATTTTGGCAAAAAAATATATAAATCCAGTATAAGATTGACAGCTTGAAGTAATTGTAGGACTTTTAGTAAAAGGTATCTAATTGCAGATAAAGATGAAGAGTGAGTTCAAAACTGAAGATTTGGGGAAAATGTCCTTTTAAGCCATGAGAATGGATGAGATTTCTGAGAGAGGAAAAAAAAAAAAAAAAAAAAGGCTGTGAGTAATAAATGTTCAGATTCAAGGAAGGAATGGGGGGACAAAGTAAGACTTTGTTTAGAAAGAAGACTTCAAAGGTAAAAAGAGAACTAGCTCCCTGTAGAATATAGAGACTACATAAGGAAAAAGATTTTAGGAGAAGCTACAGAATAGTCCAGAAAAATAATGACTGAACAAAAGCCCCTTGGATTTGGTATTTAAGAGATCACTGGTAACCACTGAGAAAAAAAAAAAAAAGATCCAGTCAAGGAAGCAACCAAAATCAGATCAGACCATTAAGAAGAAAAGCAAGAAGTGCATGAGTAGAAAATGGGCAACTGGTGAAGATAGTAAGTTAATTACTTGTTTAAACTAAAAAGAGATAAATCACAGTAGGAATTTTTTTTTTTTTAACATAGGAGGTTTGAACGGATTTACAAGGTAAAAACCTAGCATAGAACCAAAGAACAACAATACAACAACAACAACAAAAAAAAACAGCGTGCAACAGAAAGTGTAGAATCCAAGAGAAGATGGGGATTCATGGGATGAGGATGACTACAAAGGCCTTGGTCTTAGGAAAGAGGAGGTGCAGAAGGATGTGAGATCCAGGAAGCTGTGGGTATGTGCCTGGAGACCATGACAAAGACGTGGCTGAGTCACGCAGAGGTGGCAAGGAGGGAAGAGAAAGGCCTAGATTTCCATCCATGGAAAGCAGTGTGGCCATCAGAGGGGTGGAACCATCTGTAGGGCAGAACAGACTCTGTAGGTGAGATAAGGAATGATTAAGGGACGAATTAGAGCCATGAGGACCCAGGTGAGTTTACAAATTAATAATTTGTAAAGAAACTCATGGCACAGTTTCTCCAGTAATGCTGCTTTTCTGCAGGAACACTCAGAAGACTGAGGGAACGTGGGACCTAGGACTGGGAACAGCATCACCGAAGGTCAAATGACGAGATTTGGTACGTGTTGGGGGCGGATTTGGGGAGTAATGGAGAAATGGCATAGGACAAAACACAGTATCAACTGGAAAGCTAGAAAGGATTACTCTGTGTTAAAAAATGATAGATGAGCCGGGCATGCTGGTGCACGCCTGTAGTCCCAGCAACTTGGGAGGCTGAGGCAGGAAGATTCCCTGAGCCCAGGAGTTTGAGGCTGCAGTGAGCTACGATGACGCCACTGCACGCCAGCCTGGGTGACAGACCCTGTCTTGAAAAACAAACAAACAACAATGAGAGGTGGAAATAGAACTCTACTAAATATCTTTACTAGTTAGTGTATATTCTTTGATGTTTTTCCCCTTTATAATGGCATTTCTCTTTCTGTATTTACATTGGGTTCTGATCTGTTGGGTCAGTCTGAAAAGATGTTAATGATAGTTTTGTTGCGAGTTGACAAATTCAAAATGTGTTTTAATGAATATTGCCATGTTGTGAATGAGCAAAGGCCAAGATTGCACTGGCATATGTGATAAATGGCTATTTTCAAACATCTCCAGCTTGTATTCCTTAAACTACATCTTTCATATATTTGGACATATTGCAATTACTATAGCAGAACCATGAAGAGCAATTAGAATGGAAACTTGGAATTAAAAGGAATAATAATAATGTTGAAAACGTATCTTCCATGGCCAAAAGAACCCACTAAAAGTTTTCTATAATAGGCTAAATATTTCTGGATGTTCTTTAATTTGATTTATTCTATTGTATTCTGAAATTGGGCCGGTTTCTCATCTTCCCCATGCTTTCTGTGGAGCTGGTCCAAGCACAGAGTCTACTTTAGCATTGGAAGAGACACTACACTTGGAGCTCCTCCCTGAGGGTTCAAAGTAAGATGAAACATTGATTCGTGGGAATAAAACGACTGTGAATCTCAAATCCCTGACAACTGGAAAAAAAAAAAAGCATTGAATTGGTCTGAAAGCTGAGTTCAGTGAAAAATACATATTTTGAGTATTGGGTCTAATTGTCATGAAGTTTATTTTTTAAGTAAGCAATTGAATGAGGTGCACTTAAAGTGTAAGCACACATAAGAATGGAAAAAAACACAGAATTTTTTTTCTTTCTTTTCCCTTCTTAAATGCTGAACCTAGCTTTAGGTGAGGATATTGATGACAAAGATTTGTTGAATTAATGGAGACAGGAGGTGGAACATCACCAAGTCGTAGTTTCTTAGAGAAAAGAAGGGACCCTAGAGATTCTGCCACCCTTCTTTACACATTTTAGGGACAGAGAAAGTGTGAGTTCATACAAATAACAGGATATGTCTAAGATTGCATGCCTATTTAGTGAAGAATCCAGGATTACAAACCAGCACTCTCCATGGTACCACAGTGCCTCTCATAAGTTTCTCTTGACCTGCCTAATACATTAACTGGACTTCCTTCCATAGAGAACATAGATTTTTCTTGTAGCAGTAGAATTAGGATTCTAGAGTGTAAGTGATAGGGAGATAACACCTAATTTAATCCTCTGCTTTTAGCAAACAGCCGAATTGAAGATGTTTAACTAAAAGAGTTTCTAATTGTTATCTCTGAAAGTAATTCCAGGTTTTAGGAGCTTTCATTGTTTAAAAAAACATATTTCCCTATATTGAAAGGTGGTTTTTGGTGGAGCATGAAGAACCTCAGGGCAGGTGTCAAAGAGACTCGGTCTTGTCCTAGACCTGCTGTCTAGAGATTGTGTGATGCAAGGCCCAGCCTTTCTGAACTTCCGATTCCTTGGTTGTAAATGCAGAATGGTAATGTCCTTCCAGTCTACTTTGATGTGGGGATGCATCTTATGACATGCTACGTCGGAAGGTCTTGAAAAATGCATATGTAAGGGGATGTGACATTAAAACATTCTTTCTAATTATTAAGCTCTTCTCTTGTATAGTGTTCAATGGATATTAAGAGTCACTGGTGACCACATTCTATATATTTGAAGGCCCTTAAGCTCATTTTAAGCCTTTCTTTCCTATCTTTTACATTTCTTACCTTAAGTACAATGAAAACATCTCCTAAGAAAGGAATTCAGTGGTATTTCTGGTACAGACTCTATTGGAAATTGTATATGGGAACCTGATCTCAGCATGCTTTGAGGCCAAGGAACATCAGAAGCCTATTGAAAATGACAAAAAACTTTGAAAGTGACCCCTGAATTAAAAGTAAGACAACTCGGTCTTTTCAGACATCAGGTAAAGCTATACAAAATCGCAGTGGATCTTATTGGGTAAAGCAGAAGCAGAAGCAGAAGCAGAAGAAAGGTACCTTCCAACTTGACCCTTCTGTTGCTTAAAAGGAGATGCTAGCCTGTGTGTGGAAGGCTAAGCTTTTCTTCCGTTCTCTTGCAAGTGGGCTGTATGCAGCTTTTAAGATCACAGGACAAATGACACATGCAATTTTTATTGCCATTTCCCCACTCCCCAGGAGTCAAGTGATGAATTTCTTTTGATATCCTCACTAGTGCCCCCTATATGCCCATCAACCTGTCAGATGCACAGAAATCTCAACTCAGTATAAAATGTGGATGTTGACAAAAATCTCAAAGGCCTGCACGTTTAATTAGGCACCAGATCCTGATTAGCAATCGTAAACGAGCTCACACACTTTAAACAGTTAACACTTCAGGTTTAATGCAGTGTGAGGTCTCAGGCTCGCCACCGTTTGTTTATATAATGAACACTTTTGAGACCAATTGAAAGGAAATGTATATGGAGACATATAAAGAAATCCTACGCACGCGTGTATAAATAATCCAAAGCAGAATTCATATTCCTCCACGGTTAACATCTGAACTCTTATCTTTACAGAGTTTGGTTTTCTTAATTCTCCTCGTAAAGTTGCACGGAAAATACCTGACAGATTTATAGAGAATGGGAATCCGGTTTAGAACACACAGACCAAGGGGGAAAAAAAGTGAAAATGAAAAGCAAATCCCAAGGTATGTATGGATGAAACCTCTTGCCAAGTGCGAACACTCCACCCTCACTGGTTGAAGGGTCTTCTCACGTTCCCTGAGCCCAGCAAAGCCCCCAGCTTCTGGGTCCCTCTTAGATCATCATCTCCCGGCTTGGATGCTACATGTGTCAGAGTCTTGCCTTCCTCTTTGGCTCATTTGATTTTTGTTGATTCTGGAAAGAGGCAGTGATCTCCAATCTATTATCAAGACTGAGGATGTATCTTCACAACAAAAAGAAAACAAGACGTGTCAAAGTGAAATGTCAGAGATAACAACTGTCAAACTCAGTGCTTAAGGAAATTGAACATTTCATACTGAATAACCTAATACTTTCCAGGTTTTTCAGACCAGTCTCTAGAGTCAGCACCTCTTCCTCAAATACATACCACTTATGGTCCCAGAAGAAAGCAGATGTTCTTTGCAGCAAAGTAGGAATAGCTTCCAGAGTAGAGGACTATCGCTGCCTTATACGAATGGAACTACTTTGAACTTCGTGCCAATCTGTCTATAAATTCAGTAAAGTTGCATGATACAGCAAAAGGGAGTTGTGAGCTGGAAGTTTTAAAATTCATTTATTCTGATTCAGATGAAAGGGAGAAAAGTGATTTCGCTTGATCTTCCTTTTGCAAATGAGAAAGATATTTTTTTTCTTTTTTAATTTCCTCCAAGCTGAGTCTTCAAAGACATTTGATACATTAATTTAAATAGGAACAATCTAAACTAAAATTACACATAGGAAAGCTGTCTTTTAGGTAGGTGTTTTTCTCTTTCTCTCTTTGATGATGTCCCTACATAGATAACTCCTTTCCAAAACAGTAGTGCCTTACTGGCCATGCAGTGTTACATTCTACAGTAATCCTTCTTGGAGCTTAAACCTTTGATGAACAAACAAACAAAAAAATAAACCAGCACCTAATTCCTCCATCTGCTATCACCTTCCCTTGTCCAAATAAAACTGAACCTTCCCATTTCACTGGATTAGCTGGTTCTTCTCTGCTAAGGGTAGATAAGTGTGTGTCCCCTTCCAGGTGACATATTTTGATTTTTAAAAATAATGTCTGAGACGATAAAGAAACTAACAAGAATTTAGGAGAGCAGTAAGAAAGGCAACAAAAGATTGAATGGATGACTGAATGAATGAATTGGTTAACTCAAAAAATATCTTTCAATCACCTTGCATATTCAAAAATGGTGCAGGCACTAGCGCTACAAAAAGAAAGAGAGCATCTATGGTTTTTGGCTTCATGGAGCACATAGTCTATATGAGAACAAATAATGCCAGGATAGGCAAACAATTTCTCTGCCTGGTTAATCCAAAGAAAGGGGATGTGATTGCCTTCTCAAAGTCACATAAGCACTTTTCTTGCATTGTACATCTCATATGAAGTTGTTGATCTTATGTCTTTTATTATAACTATTGATAAAAACATTTCAGTCCTTCGCCAGCTGATTTTTCTTCCACTTTATTTTAGGTTCTTTTTAGAAAAGTAAGTGGATCTGATTTGTCTCTATCTCCTATAACAGCTATCAAAATATCCAACACATAGCTCAATAGGATATGTATTTTTAAATTTGAATACGGTTTTTTGTTTTCTGACTCAGAAGAGTGATCAAGAAGTAGAATTGCACAGAAGAGAAGAAAAAGGTATTTTTAATTTCGAAGCTGTCGGCAATTAAAATTAAAGTTCAGACTTTAAAAATCCCTAGTTGATTTCAAAAGAAAAGTAGGATTGCGGGTGATTATTGAACAAGCTAAATAAGTAAAAGAGAAATGTTTTCATGTTCTATAATTATCAGATTGTACACACTACTTATTCGGTTCTCAGGGCCAAGCTTGTATGTTGCTAAGAATGTTCAGACTTCAGCCCAGGAACCCTCAGCAGGTGAACAGGTAAATAGCCAAATGTTGGATTAGTTCAGTGCCCTAAAATTTATTCCAGTGGCTCCTCCAGGGACATAGTTACAGTGAATATATATATGTATGTGTGTGTGTATATATATATATACATATAAATTTGGTGGAACTTATATTATTTGGTTGTAGTAGTGGTGGCTTCCAACCCCAGTTGAACTTATCCAAGCAAGCAATAATTTTTCATGAGTAGGTGTTGACACGCACAAACACATTTGCAGAGGCAGTGTACCAGCAATCGTTAAATTGTTATAAAAAAACTGTAATTTTTTACATGGTTACAAAATAAACAACTGGGATTTAAATATCACAATTTGCACAATGGTTTTCATGTATTCTTAAGAGTTTTTAATCTCATTCCAATAATTACGGCAGGTTTTCCTTCTCTGGGAATTTGAGTTGGCATAGCTTGTGCCCTTTCCTCTATTTCTCCCCATTAGTTATGCTAATGGTAAAAATTGATTGTCATTTAAGGATTGTGTCCATATACTGAGAGGCTTTATTTTGCAATGTGAAAGAATGCAGGATTTCGGGGCAGAGAGACCTGGGTTCAAGTCCTGGTTTTATTACTCACTAATTAAATGATCCAGAGCAAGTTGTTTTGCCTCCTTGTGGCTTGGTTTTTACATCTGTAATACTGAATTGTTATTAGGGTTAGATATAGTTTATATACATAAAACATTCAGCACAGGGCCTGGTGCAAAGTATAAGGCCAAAAAGCATTAGCTATGATTATTGGCAATGTGGAAATGAATGAGTCGATGTGGTTTCTAAAATTGGTGTAAATAATTTAAAGACGTGCAAAACACAAAAATGTTCTGGACCAAGTTAAATAAGAGCCGGATCATATAAAACAAAACTGTAGCAGTGTTTGGTGCCCGTACTGCCTCCAAGGATAGAAATGAGTTGTACATTAACTAGAATTGAGTATGTACACCAGGGAACGTTGGTGTCATACATATTTTGGATGAAGACGATATAGTTAGGAGAAATTTATCAGGAGATCAAGAGATAAGTGAAAAATGGGCCTTCAATGATTTGAGAGTCTAAAAAATTTGTACTGGAAAGATATTTAAAGTATGTTATCCATTAGCCACTCACCCCAACTTTCCTTGGAGAATAGCATGATTGGAAACAGATGCAAAAACTGCAGTTAATTCATAATTTCCACAGAGTAGACAGATTTTAATTGCCAGGATATTTTAGTCACCTTTGATTTAATAGCCTTTGGCTCTTATTTTCCCTTTTGAATTTATTTTTCTAAGATACGACAAAAATGAGCTTCGTGACACCTCCTTGCAGTTTATGAGAGTTTCTGGTAGAGCGTATACCAATAATGTGTACTCAATACTGAAAATGATGAGAGATGATGTTAGCCATCATTTATCACCAAATTCCATTTTTCTCTGTCACTAGATTCCAATATCCTCAAGTAGCTTTACATAATGTATTTGCTTAAGTTATGTTTGATGTCTGAAAACTAGAGTTACAGCTAAAGTTATAAATCAAATCAAATTTTAATAAAATCTTTTAAAATGTTCTTATTCTTTGCAAATTCTAGAATATGAAATCTCTGACAATTTTTGGAAATTCTGCCAAGCAAATAAACAATAAAAATCAAAGTGGGTCTTTATTTATAGACAGCAAATCGAAATATGGAAACACTGCCAGTGCATTCCAAAAACCCACTTAAAAGACAGTGAAGATATTAAGAAAAGGAAGGAGGTGATTAAACAAAGAGAGAGAGAGACAGAGATCCAAATGGACAAATAGTAAGAGAACAGACAATAGTAACATAATTCTAAAGGCTGCAAAGATGGTCCTTGGTAATTCTTTAAAGAGTATAAGCCAGCAGGGATGCAGTCAAAAAGAAACCGGGTGCACAAGATACCTTGCAAATGCGGATGAATTTGAGGCTACAAACAAAAAGGTTGCTTGAAGATCTGTTTAGGAAGGAACCACACTCCCAGCACCCCTAACTCCAGGAGATTGTCCCACTCCAAAGGGTGATGTTTACTTGCTGGATATATATACATATATTGTATACATGCACATATATGTATGTGTGTACACTTATATTTATTCTTTGGAGATGGTCAAAGTAGGTCTCTGGAACATAGGATACCAGTGAAAAGTGAGGCCATGTGCTAAGGCAATTGAGCAAAAGTTTGAAAACTGAAATCTCCAGGCTTCTTCCCCAACTCAGCTCCCAGAGAACTCTGCAGCCAGGTGTATACTCCCAAGACAGGATAGGATGAGCCTTCCCTAGGAAATACTTTAGCGCCAGGAGGGGAAAAGAGACCTAATGTTACTGGCTTTGGAGCCTTCCCAAATAAAGACTCAACTTAGATCACACTGCAGTACATCATTCTTCCACAATCAGTAAGTCTACTCATTAGTACTGCACTTCTATTAAGTTTTTTCAGAGACAGGGTCTCACTCCATTGCCCAGGCTAGAGGGCAGTGGTGTCATCATAGCTTTGTAGCTCACTGCAACCTCAAATTCCTGGGCTCAAGTGATCCTCCTGCCTCAGCCTCCTGAGTAGCTGGGACTACAAGTGTGCACCACCACGCCGAGCTAATTTTTAATTTTTTGTAGAGACGGGGTCTTGCTATGTTACTCAGGCTGCTCTCGAACTCCTGGCCTCAAGTGATACTCCAGTCTCAGTCTCCCAAAGAGCTAGGATTGCAGGTGTGAGCCATTGGGCCCAGCTGCAAGTAAGTTTTTTTACTGCTTTAATTTTAAATACAAGCCACAAACTGCCAGGTATCAATCAGCAGACATCAAGAAAATCCTATAACATTAGAAAAAGAGCCCCAAACACGCTAACCAAAAGGCAAAAACAACTCACAGAAAAGAGAAATATTCACGCAGAAAAAAATCTTTAAAATCCTAGTAAAGATAAGAGAATCCTATAAGAGACAAGGAAAACATTGTATCTATGTGGAAAAAGAAGCTACTAAGAAAGGATTATTCAGAACTGTAATCTTACTACTCTGGGAGGCCAAGGTGGGAGGATTGCTTGAGCTCAGGAGTTTGAGACAGCCTGAGCAAGAGTGAGACCCCATCTCTACTAAAAATAGAAAAATTAGCTGGGCATTGTGATGCTCGTCTGTAGTCCTAGATACTGGGGAGGCAGAGGCAAGAGGATTGCTTGAGCCCAGGAGTTTGAGGTTGCAGTGAACTATGATGATTCCACTACACTCTACCTGGGATGACAGAGTGAGACTCTGTCTCATTAAAAAAAAGAGAGAGAGAGAGAGAATAAGAAAGAACTATTGGGAATTAAAAATAAAATAGCAAAAAATAAAAATTGGAAGATGAAATTTCTGCAAACTAAAAACAAAATGACAAAAGATGCAAAATAGGAGAGAGATGATAAAGAAATTCAAAGGATCACTATAAAAGGTCTAACATCTCAATAAAAGGAATTACAGAAGAGAGACCTGAGAAAGTGGAAAGGAAGAAATCATCAACAAAATCATTAAAGAAAATGTTTAATAGAATCCACCAATATCCAGCACAATAAATTAAAAATCCATCCCCAAAGCACAATGTGAATAATTTTCCAAAGTAGATTCAAGGAAAAGATCTTACATTCTTCCAGAAAGGAAAAAAAAACAAACAAACAAGCAAACACCAAAATACTTTTCACACAAAGAGCCAAATATGAAAACAGCACGGGGATTCTCAATGGCTATGCTGACAGCAGAAGACAACGGAGCAAGGACTTCAAAATTCTGAGACAAACTGACTTTCAAACTGAAATTTTCTTTCAAATGACTAAATCTAGTTGTTTATTAATTTGCAATGTATTAATCCATATATTTTTAGACATGCACACTCTGGGAAATTTAATCTTCCATGTGCCCTTCCTGGGGAAGCTACTAGAGTGTGCCTCATCAAACCAAGTAGAAAAACAAGAAAGGAAAAGACAACGGATTAGCCCCAACACGGGGTTTGGCGGGAAGGAATGGTGAGAGATCCCAAGATGGCCGCCGCGAGGCTGCCTGGGGAGCGACCGCCAGACCGGGTAGGCCTGAGGGCACCCAGAGAGACCCCCTCAGGCAGATGAAAATAAGAGAACAGCTAATGTGATTAAAATATCAACAGAAGATTAGGCAACCCATGGGAAGTTGGAGGCTGAAAAAAAAAAGGTAAGCAGAAAAAAATTGAAGATAGAATGATTAATCCAGGGAAAACAGAAAGTTGTTCAGGAAAGAAAAAATGATAATTGCACTCCATGGTTCCATTGTGAATCACGCATACATAGGTGTAATAATGTAAGAAGTTAACATTTATCTAACCAAAATGTTTATTGGGAGGACGAGGGCATGAGGAGGGGTGTGTGTGTTTGGGTGGTGACAGTGACTGGCTTGGGGAGCAGAGGAGAAAGAGAGAAGAAGTCTCCTCTTCCACAGCGGGGACTCAGTAGCAAATGCCAACTATTGGAAATTAAGATTTCGTAATATAAGTGTGTTGTATATAGAGAGACATACCCTAAGAATCAGCTGGAAACATTGAGAGTAATTGCCTTGTGGGAGTTGAAAGTTTGAGGTGGGTTGGCAGCTGAGAGAGATCTGATTTATTCATCAAGTGTTGTAGAAAAATGTGCCTCTAAACGATGCAAAAACAACTTCAATGAAATGTATATATATAAAAAAAAAATCTTAGAAAGAAAAAAATGCCTGCAAAGCATATATGATATTCAAATTACACGAATAGAATAGTAACTATGGAAAGAGAATATATGACCGATAAAAAACAACGTATGGAGGAAGCTTAGTAAGTTCTCAGTCATAATTGCACACCTGATAATTAGTGAGCTACCCTGATTTCTATTAATTAAAGGTGAAGGGAGCACTTGAAAAAGGGAAAAAGCCTTCCCTAGACACCCCATAATTGGCTAGACCAGCAGTTCTCAAACTTGCTAGTCTCAGAACCCAGTTCACTCTTAAAAAATTAAGGACCTCAAAGAGCTTCTGTTTCTGTTGATGATCTATCTAGATAATATATCTATCATATTTATCATATTAGAAATTAAAACTGAAAACAATTTTAAATATTTATTACATCATTTAAAAATAATGATAATAAACTCATTATATATTTTACAAAAAGAAACTACATTTCCCCAAACAAACAAAAAAAAATGAGAAGAATGGCATTCTTTTACATTTTGGCAAATCTCTTTTAATATTTGGCTTAATAGAAAACAGCTGCATTCTCATAGCTGCTTTTGCATTCAGTGTGTTATGCTGTTGTTAGTTTGATTGAAGTATACAAAGAAAATCTGGCCTCACACATATATGTAATGATTTAGCCTTTCTAGATAATGATTGTGGATATTCTTTGGTAGTACACCCAAACTTGATGTGAAATAGTTTATCTTTTAAGGGATAGTTGAAATGTGGAATTTAAAACTGTATCAGTGAACTTCTTGAACTCTGTTACATTGAAACCCATTGGTCTTCCATGCACTTGAATGGATTTTCTGTTTGAGCATGACCTTATAACCTCATGCATTGGCTTACTGGATTGTGCAGATCTTCAAAATGCTAAAACGTTTATTATACAATATGAAAAAAATTAGTCATTCATATCACCACCAATTTCATTGGAAAAGCCTTTTAAGTACTGACAAACTGTCAAGCTACTGGTGGCAGATAAAATTTTCTAAAATTCTAATACTTTCCTGAAAGCTTCTATTTTTTTTAATTATTATTGCAAATACTGCCAGTCGCTTTCCATGAAATGACCGGCCCATTTTGTTACATTTTGAGAAAATTTCTCCCAAATAGTCATGTTGGACTACCCATAAGTTTGGCAGTTTTTCTTTGAATAAGAATGTTCCATGAAACATGGTTCAGTGGTGCTCAGTGTGTTCAACTCAAATAATGGCACAAGTGCTTTTGTCTTGAAACACTCACGGTGCTTCAGTGTGCAGGAGGAGTGCTTTAAGCAGTTAGTCACAGCGAATATTAAAAAGACATCTGAGCCTGCAGTCCAGCTACTAGGGAGGCTGAGATGGGAGTGTCATTTGAGCCTAAGAGTTCAAGTCCAGACTGGGCAACATAGAGAGACTCTGCCTCATTTATTATTCAAAAAAAGAAAAAGACACTTACTCAAGAGTTTAATAAAGTGAAGAATTTTTACTGCTGTATGCATTACGTTCTTCAGTGAAACTGGCAACTTCTTTTTTCTGCGATTGCCCAGCAAAAAAGACAACCAGTACAGTCGGGTGACACTGCTACAATGGGTGCACAGGTGCCAGCAGTATTACCCAGCACTGCTTTTATGCCACCAGGGCCATGATGGTGGAAAAGACAAACAACATCTTATAGTATTATCATGAGCTTGTGGACTACTACAAACTGTCTCAGGACTACTTCTTAAATTGTAAGCTCCTTGAGAGGGGAGATTGATTCTTACTCTTCTTTGTTTCTCTAGGGCTGTGTTAAGTGCATAATAGAGGGTCAAAAGTATAATTGAACTCAGCTGAAGAGGATAGGCAGTTAAATGAAATAGTTATTGATGTGGGAATACAGTGGGTAAATTAATGAAAGAACAAGACAAGACGTACCCTCAAAAAACAAATTGAAATTTCTATACTATATTACTGAGTTTACTGCTTTCCTTAAATCTCATCTTCCCCACCAACCTCTTCTCCCCCAGCTGGCACCATACTGGCCTAAAGAATGAAATAGCATAAAGTTAAGCCTTACATTCGAGTCTTTCCCATCTAGCTAAGACCAGTGTCTCCGTCCATACCTTCTTCTCCCTGCCCCCCAAATTAATCATCTGCCTCCTTTTAAATATCTCCTGATCCAGTCCCCCTGCAGGTAATATCCTGTGACTATTTCACAGCCTCTCTAATTTTTTCTTTGCTTTTAACATCTACCTAAAATCCAGACATTTTCATGATGGCTCTCCTGCTGTCCTGACCATTAGTGATATGTCTTATCTCTGGCCATCTATTTAGGAACGTTTAGGCCATATGAATTAACACTTTATAAGTAGACAATCATCAATTGCTTGCTAATTGATTGATGTATGATAATATCTCTCTAGATTTTAAGTTCCTGGAGTGTGAAAATGACCTCTTTCAAGGTGAGATTAAGAAGGAGACAGGTTCTATGTGTGGTTTGTGAACCAGTAATTAGTACATCATCTGTCATCATTTACTTTCCTTGCAGACCCCATGGTGCTTCATGTGGCAGTGCAGGCTCACTGTGGGTCTTTAATAAATACTTGTGGATTAATGGAATGCAGAAAGGAAGGGTTGTTATTTGGGAGAAGGATTACCCACTAGAGGATTAAAAGACTTGAAGAATTGCATGTGAAGTTTGAACAGAGCAAAGTCAAGTAAAGTTTGCCGAATTCCAATTTTCCAGTTGATTTCCATTACATTTTATTTGCCCAACCTAATAGGCCCAGGCAAAAGGTGGAAATTGAGAATGCAGTTAAAAAGAATAAGACTTTTTGGTTGCATAAATAAACTACTTCCTATTACAAAGACCTTTTAATAATAATAAAATCAAATGTTCTCAGAGTCAATTATTTTAATGCCCTGATAAGAGACTTTCATGGAAAGAATTCTTTGAGACATTTGCTGAAAACTGAGAAAACTTTGTCTTCAATCACACAATAATCCTGCACTTAAAAAAAAAAACAAACAAAAAACTGCCATAGGAACTGTGAAGTGGAAATATTTATTATATGCTTATTATTTGTCAGATACATAGGTCATTAATCCTCCCAACAAATCTTCAAAATAGATATTATTATCTCCATTTAGGGAAAAAGTAACATACTTAGAATAAGAAGCATGTCCAAAATCACAGCGCTTCTAAGTGGTGGGTTCAGCATTGGAAATGACTGTTGTCTGAATCCAAAAGCCATGCCCTTTCCTCTCCACCTTGTAAAGTCACTTCTTTTTTTAAATAAGATGTCAAATAAATAGGCTGATGAAAAATTGACTCATTAAATGTTATAGGCTACTATATGAATATTAGATACAATACTATGCGGCTGCTTGTTAATGCAAAGATTCTTTACACAAAGAAAAAATGAAACATTTTCTGGATGAAGTGTGTGTCTGGGGTGATAGTGGTTATTTATCTGGAGGGCAGGTGATGCAATCGCCTGCTTGCTGCTGACTCAGAATTGTGGAGTAATCATAAATATAAACAGATGGTCCCACAGCCCCGATCCTTTTGTGACCTATATGGCCCCAACCCAACAAACCTACAGTTGTGATAGTGGATGCCCTTTTACTACAATCCTTTTACCTTGTCAGCCGAATGAAATGACCGAAATTGAAAAATGACAGGGTTACTTGTAAACTTTAGTACAAGCAGTCCTGCCTCTGAGCCATTTTGTGCTCCCAAGGATTAGGATTCCTACGTTAACAGGTGGTGTCAGAAATCAAAACCTAATCCTCCAGGGGCTGCCTTGGTGTTCAGTTTCACCTTTCACTGTAGGTGTAATCCACGCCATTAGTTTAGTATTTCTCTGTGGGAAAGACACCAAGAGACAGGATCCCAGAGAATGTCCTGGGATTTCCAATATCTCTAGAGGAAATTATTCATATCTGACATTGGACTTTCTCTTTAGGATTTACTATATCGATGTTTAGGGAATGTTATAGGGTTGTAGAGTGTGTGTGTGTGTGTGTGTGTGTGTGCGCGCGTGCGTGCGTGTGCATGCACAGGAACATATTTGTTTTTAATTTGATGTCTCTTCACAAACCCATTGCAGTGTTCTAAAAAATAAAAAGACTTGGGACTGGAGAACACAATGCTCCTCAGGCTAAGTTCATGGCGGATGGACTCCTGTCTGCTTGTTACTGCATATTTAAAGGTAAGAAGTAAGTTAGCAAAAATTGCCATATGAATACATTCTGTAACATAATGGCATAACAAATTGATTTAGACAAGAACAGAATAGCTGAGGATGGAAAAAATGCTCTGTGCCCAGCTATTAATCCAAGCATGGGATAGGGTTGCTACCTTTTGTGTGAGTTTCCCAGGATGTTTAGTCAAGGAGACTCATATGAGTGTTAGGCGGTCTCCATAGCAACCACTTAGGTGGTTAGTGACTGAGTCAATGGATGGAGCTGGCATGATCAGGTTAACCTGGGATCCTGGGTCATTTTGTACTCTGTGTACTTTGAACTTTCAATGTTTAGAGATATATTAAAGGCAAGATCCTCATGAGTAACCAACGTTGAGGTTTCTAAAGTTACTTGTTTGGAGAAAGGTGGAGATGTGACAATTTAAGTCATATCAGTCTGTACTGTCACCATGTCCCCTCCCTTTCTTCCATCAGAGGTGTGGATTTAGGATAAAGCTGATGGTCCCCTAGGACTGTGGTCCCCAACCCGTTGTCCACAGACCAATCCTGGTCTGTGGCCTGTTAGGAACTGGGCTGCACGGCAGGAGGTGAGCAGTGGGTGAGTCAGCCAGCAAAACTTCATCTGTGTTTACAGCCGCTCCCCATCGCTCGCATCACCGCCTGAGCTCTGCCTCCTGTCAGATCAGTGGCAGCGTTGGTTGCAGGAAAACAAGCTCAGGGCTCCCACTGATTCTGCATTATGGTGAGTTGTATAATTATTTCATTATATGTTACAATATAATGATAATAGAAATAAAGTACACAATAAATGCAATGCACTTGAATCATCCCAAAACCATCCCCCGCCACCATCTATAGAAAAATTGTCTTCTAGGAAACTGGTCCCTGGTGCCAAAAAGGTTGGAGACCATTGCCCTAGGGGGCCGAGCAATATATGAGCACGGTCCTATGGTTTTGTAACATCTGCAAAGGCAAGATATATTAAATACAATTGATTAACACTGAATGTGTTTCCATTCCAATGTGCCTTCCTGCACGTTTTCTCTTGCATCAGGTGGTGCTGATGTGCCATGGGCATATTTTGTACTTTTCATCTCTAGGGGACTTGGGTTGGAGATGCATTCAATTTGGGTTTGGTAGAATGTATTTATGTGGTTCCCAGTCACTCCTGTCCATGGATGAGTTAGCCTTCCAGTACTGGAATGCCTTTCAGGAATACTATGTTAACTTCCCTTTTGGTAAGAGTTTTATATTTGTAATTTTGGATTTTGTTCCTTACAAAGGATACTCACATTGTTTAAGGTCCCACCAAACTTAGATCTGTCCTGACTTTTTTTATGTGGCTCTTTGTAGTTACCTTATGCAAACATTTTAGTCTACATGGATGCTGGGTACTTTGTTACTGAATGTATGATTGTGGGATTTGGGAATTAGCTTATGGCACTTTCTATCATTATTACACATTTATTTTTTAGGTCAGGACAAAGTTCTATTCAGGAATTATGTGTAGTCTCTGTACATTATAATGCTATATTTTCATTTACTCATGAAATGGCAACATCAATTTAGCAATATGAATCATTAAAATTGAGAGCACTCTTGATTTGCCAAAATTTAACTGCAATATTTTTTTCAATGCACTTTATAAATTCACAAGTGGAAGGCTTCAGATATAAATAATATTTTACAGATGATTTTGACAACTATAATTTGACCAACTGCAAAAAGTATCACAATTAAAGCAATAAGTATATAAAACGTTATTACTATTTATTGTATCCTTCATAAACTCAATGTTATTAATTATTTTTTGGTTTATGGTAGAGTCATCCTTAACTAAGAGACCTCTGCATGATAATGTACGGTTTTTTTTGTTTTGTTTTGTTTAGTTTTGTTTTGCAATGGTTTGCGTTCAAGCCACAGATGGACACGTGGATAAATCTTAAAATAATCGCCTTAAGTTAAAGAAGTCAGATATACTAGATTTTTCCATTTGTACAGAATTCTAGACAATGCCCAGGGCTGTGGTGGGGGGACTCCAAAGGTGCAAAAAGAAACTCCAGGGGGTGTTGGATATGTTCATTACCTTGTTCATGGTGATATGTGCCAAAATTCTGCATCTTAACTAAGCATAGTTTATTGTATGTCAATTATATTTCACTAAAGCTTTTAAAAAGTGCTATTGAAACTTAGGTCAATTCTGTACTGGGCTGTGCTGTTGTTTGCCTCCTGCTGGGATTTTGGCAGTTACATTGATGTCTGATCCACTATTTTTTTACAATTCAGTTGGAAATATCCTGTATTCTTTGGATGCTTCAAGTGGTATACATACAAACAGAGATACTTATTTGATTTTCATAGGCATTAAAATGCTTTTAATGGAAAGTTTGGTGTTGTCAGGTCCATGCTCTTTTTAAAACAAAATTAATTAGGATATGGGGGGTTTGTGAACAAGTTTCAGAAAGTTGAAGGAAACTCTGGGAATAAACCGACATGCCACCTTTTAATAAAAGCCCTGAGACACTTATTGTCCACATACAACAATGTGCTATTAATCAAATTGTGTTCTATACGGGGGTCTTTCCAGTCTCTTTCTGGAGAAGGGATTTCATTTGGTACAGAGAATTTTGTTTTGTAGTTTCACTACTTTGTTTATTAGCCCAAATAAAGTCACTCCAAAAATGACAGTGTCAAGTGAACGTGATCTAAATAATCAGGTATTTGTAGGCTGTGTCAGAAGTCTTTTTATTTTTATTTATTTAGAGATGGGGGCTTGGTCTGTCACCTAGGCTGGAGTGCAGTGGCAGGATCACAGCTCACTGCAGCCTCAAACTGGGCTCCAGGGATCCTCCATCCTCAGCCTCCTGAGCAGCGGGACTACAGGCACAAGCCACTGCACTATGTTTTTTAGAATGAGTACATTAACTACCATCTGCATGCAGTACAATATTAAATTCCTTTCTCTATTTTTATATTAATGATCACTATACAGAGCAGAGTGCTCCTTACATTGTGGGCTGTAATGAACAGAGATCAACTCTGTGATTTAGGTAGGAAACTGCATACACAAGAGAACTGGCATAACGAGGTTAAATACTTAATGTATCACCAATTTCAATCATATAATATCTCAACATTTGGAACACTTTAAAATTGTTATATTTGATAAGGATGATTTTGATATCCAACCAGTGTGTCTGATTTTTGATCACACAAATAACCAGACTCTTTTTTCTACTTTGTGTGAATTTTTTTTTCTACTTTGTGTGAAAAAAAATTGCCCATTTTATTCATGTGAATTTTTTTTTCTACTTTGTGTGAAAAAAAATTGCCCATTTTATTCCATGATATTCTAACTGTATTCAACTTAACAAACAGCATTTCCTACAAGCAGGCAGGATCAAGTAGTAGAAAGAACTCTGGACTAGGAAGTCCATAAATCTGGGTTTATTCTAAGAGACTGGGTGATCTTGAGCAAGTTTCAACATCTGTAAAATGAGAGTTGTTTGAATTGGCTGATTTCTAAGATTCCTCCCAAAGTGAAAATGTCTGATCTGAACTACTCTATAAAGATTCAGGTCGATGTCTTATCTGCCACGCAGGGTAATTCCTGCCCTGCCATAAACTTTTTCGGGGTGCTAAGTGGGCCCTCAAATGGCACTACCGATCACTTCCCACCCAACTTTCAAATTGAGAATTTGAAATTATTGATTTTGTTTGAGCACCAAGAAAGTAAAGAATGCCAGTGCTGGGCCCACCATCAATGCTCTCATTTCAGAGACGTTCTGGCTGCCAGGCCCAGCTACCTACGTCAGCACGGCCACTTGGAACTGGCTGATTCCAGAAGGGAGTCTGATTACACCCGCAGGGGCCCACGAGGATTTTGGCACCTTTTGATCCAAAATGTAATTGACGCTGAACTAATGATAAATAAGCATCTTCTTCCCTTTCTCTTCTCTAGTTTTAATTACAGCTGGAATATTTCTTCCCTATTTGCTGACAAATTATGTCACTATGTCAACAAAGGGAAAACATTGCCTGTATCTAGTCCATTTTGTCCCCTGGTGGACTTTACCTTTAACACATTGACTGCCACACTAGGGAAAAAAACATTTTTTTTTCCCTTGGGGCCATGTGTTTTATTATGAAAATAGAATAAAAACTTTGAAAACAAAATGATCCTTTCTAATTTAATGAAAAATTTGTTATTTTTCATTGTTTTCTGTGTGGGAGTTATATGCAACTTGCAAGATAGTTCTCACAGCTCTCAAGGTGAAGAGACATGTGAGTTACATGTGCTTCACAAGGCCCTAGGCTCAAAACTAGCGTGAGTTACACACAACTCACATGGCAGTTAATGTGTTAAACTAATGACTATAGGGAGTTAAAACCAAACTATTTTCTTCCCGTTGTTAGGTACACATCTCCCATGATTCTTGTTCCTTATAGACAGTGCCCTGTTTTTCTTAGTGGATTGTTTGCATGGAAAATCACCAGTTCAAAAATGTTGATGGATTACTCTAAGTATTTTAGGCAAACAGCAGACAAAAGTGGCTAGTTGGACAGGCATTGGATTAAGCCTTCGGTTTACCTGCTTGTCAGCAAGGTATATGTAGGGAGACACTCTGAAAAAGGATTATCGCTGTGATAATGTAGCCAAAACAATCTCTCACCTTGTATCGCAGGTCAAATAAAATGATGTTCCCCTTACCTGAATAACAAACTCTTTAATCTTATATTATTAATAGAATTAGTCACTGGTCTTTGGAAGCAAAACTAGCAAAATAGTGCTAAAGAGAGTTGGGACTAAATGAGGCAAAGTGAGGCACTTGCCTTTCATTCAAAATTTAAGTGGGAGCAAAAAATACTCAGTAATTATAATAAATAACAATAATGAAATACTAAAAAGAAAAAGAAAAAAGCACCAAATAAATGTGGAAAAAATCCATGATAAATAAAACATTACAAATTTAAATAAAGATAGAATCAGTATTACTTAACTGGGTTTTTCTTTTGTTCAGCTTAGTATACATAGCTCCACACAGCATTATTGCTGACACTGCCTTTATTTAAAATTTTGACATTTTTTCATCATTAATTTTGATTTTTTTAATTATTGCATTAGGATTTTATATGTATTAATTACTTAGGTTTGACACCCTCTTAAGTGTTATGCCGGAGGCATGCTAGTCTTGTCCTGACTTTCTACCATCTTGATGCCTAACGTGAGGTATGACATTCCAAGGTCACACAACCAATAAGTGGCACAGTCTGGATTCAACACCTGCCTTCACCAGCCCTTCCTCTGAGAACTGTGCTTATTTTTAATGTTTTCCAAGTGGCTCCGTGGACTCTAACAGCTCTGGAGGAAGTTGCTTTTCCCCTTTCCAGCCTGAGTTGGGGGTGGGAGCTAAGAATCTGGAGCTGGGATCCAACTTTGACAGGGATCCAGGAATGGGTTAAGGGCTTCAAATAAGAGATAGGTTTACAATTTCTTTTCTTTTCTTGTTGAATAGTATTCAATTCTAAAGTGACAAAAAAAAAAAAAAAACCCAGTAATGCAAAAAGTTATCATCTAAGGAGTAAGTTCAGGGAAAAGAACCTACTCTTGTACAGCCTAATAATATAACAATAACTTCTCTCACAAAGCACATATGTTTTTCTTACATTGCCTCACTTATTTATGTATTTATTTTTAGAAATGGAGTCTTGCTTTGTCACCCAGGCTGGAGTGGTGCAGTGGCAGGATCATAGCTCACATAGCAACCCCAATCTCCTGAACTCAAGCGATCCTCCCATGCTAACAGCTAATAATTTTTTTAAAAAAAATATTTGGTAGAGATGGGGGTCTTGCTATGTGTTTCAGGCTGGTCTCCAACTCTTGGCCTCAAGTGACCCTCCCACTTTGGCCTCCTAAAGTGCTGTAATTACAGTATGAGCCACTGTCTGGCCCTCACCTGTGTATTGAAACAATCAAGAGTTCTGAGACCCAGGAGCAGGCCGTGGAAGAGGGAGGGGTGCTTTTCCTCTAAGATGGGACAGAAGAAGGAGGCAATGGATAAAAGTAAGAAGTGTTTATTTGCAGAAGAGAAGAGAAATATCAGGTATTTGCAGGCAAGTCTGGTAAAGTTGAAGGAGCTCATGCCAGTTAGCCTAGAAGTTGGTGAAGTAGGACCCTGGGACCCCTGGTGAGGAGATGGTGGGTTTGCAAGGGTGTGGAAGGAGAGGACAATAACTGGATGGTTGTGAAATAGTCTTTGTGGTCAGTATGCCCCGTAGTCAGTAAGACAGGAGTTCTCTAAAATACAATAAGACCTATCCATAGATACAGAAGTCCAAAATTAAAGTACTATTTACTCAACAGAAACTTAGCTTTCAATAACTTACTGAGACTTTTCTAAAGGGTAACTCTTCTCTTACAATATAATGTGTTGTTGCATTCATATTATTAATTATTAATATGTTCATTCTAAAAACCCATCATAACAAGATTACTAATTTAATTTTATTTTTTAACATTGTTTAAATTTCCAAATATTAATTAAGGGGGTACAAGTGTTTTTGTTACAAGGGTATCTTGTATTATGCTTAAGTCGGGGCTTTAGGTGTGCCCATCACCAGAATAGTGTTCGTTGTACCCAATAGGTAAGTTTTTATCCCACACACCTTCCCATCCTCCCCCTTCTTGGTTTCTCATGTCCTTTATATGGCTTTGTGCCCATGTGTACCCATCTATTAGCTCCCACTTATTAGTGAGAACATATGGTGTTTGGTTTTCCATTCCTGAGACACTTCACTTAGGATAATGGTCTCCAGTTCCTTCCATGTTGCTGCAAAAGACATTATTTCATTCCTTTTTATGGCTGAGTAGTACTCCATGGTGTATACATAGCACATTTTCCTTATCCACTCATGAATTGAAGGACACTTAGGTTGATTCCACATCTTTGAAATTATGAATTGTGCTGTGTTAAACATTCAAGTGCAGGTGTCTTTTTGACATAATGACTTCATTTCCTTTAGGTAGATGACCAGCATATTAATTTTTTAAAAAAAGCTTCCATAGAAGGAGAATCAAGAACAACATCAGAGCTTGGGTGCTATGTGCTACACGGGGGGAAAAAAGAGGAAAGAACATACCTTTATCTGTAAAATCACAAAACGCTATCAATAGTAAAACCCAAGAAAGAAAGCATATCTGCCCAAAATAAGAAGAAAGATTAATCAAATTGCTAGGTGTCCTATGGAAGTACCTTTTTAAACATTTATTTCTTCTAGCTTTCTCCTGTGGCAAACAACCATACACCTTGTAGGAAATGAATTCTCTGGAGAATACAGACACTAAAGAAAACCTATGCGAGTTTGACGATGTACACCAGCTCATTCATCAACACAGCACGAAAAGCTTAACTAGACATTCAAATTCATAGGTAACTCGGTTTGGTTGACTAGGGCCAGCCACAGAATCGGCTGTGTGTTCTCTGCACCTTGGTTGGTTGCGTCACCTCCTTCCTCTCAAAGGTAGCCAGATCTGCCTTCCCTTTCTTGCCTGAGCTTCCTGGTTCCACTCGGGGAGTGTAATGAAGTTTTTGTGACAGCTGGTCACATTACTAGCATCACCAGTCCGTATTTCCTGTTCAGATTTCAATCAAGCCACAAACCCTTGAGAATCATAGCTTTGGTTTGGTTTGGTTACAAAACGTTTTTTTTTTTTTTTTTTTTTTTTTAAAGAAAACATGAAACCACACAACGAGTCCATGGTCCCAAAGACTGCCAAGCAACCCTGGTTGACCTAGTTAGTGCTGTAGTGGAAAATGGGAGGGGAGCAGTCAAAGAACACATGCTAATTCAAATATCCAGAAGACTAAATTTTTCTTTTTTTTTTTTTGAGACAGGGTCTCGCTCTGTGGCCCAGGCTACAGTGCAGTGGCTGCAACCTCAAACTCCTGGGCTCAAGCGATTCTCCTGCCTCAGCCTCCGATGTAGCTGGGACTACAGGTGTGCACCACCATGAGACCTGGCTAATTTTTCTATTTTTTGTAGAAACGGGGTCTCAATCTTGCTCAGGCTGGTCTCAAACTCCTGGCCTCAAGTGATCCTCCTGCTTTGGCCTCCTGGAGTGCTAGGATTACAAGCTCGAGCCACCATGCCTGGCCAGAAGACTAAAATATTTTAAACTTAACTCTTTAAAATAAAAACAACCAAATATTTGGGGCTGATAGAGAATACATCAGAAATTAAAGCAATTTCTTCTTTAAATTGCAGATTCTCCAATTAGAATGAAATTAAACTCAGTTTAAACTCTGAGTTTAATTTAAACTTTATGAGTTGACGTTTGTTCAGCTCTGCCAGTTCCTTTTATATTCCTTAGTTTACAGTATTTTATTTTTAAAGCAATCACAAAATCAATACTGCAGAAAATAGTATGGGATAAGAATTTACTTGGAAAGATTTTTAAAATTTTGTTTCCGATGTATATTTCTCAGTAAAGCGCCACACGGTGCTCTTTGCCGAGTTCCATTCCTTATTTAAAAAGCAGATCAATGAGATTCATATTTGTAACATTTACGCAAAATTTCCAAATTATTCTTTGTCTCTATTTATAGTAGATGCCAAAATAAGTCTTTGGTTTCGAGTGAATCTTTATATTTTCCTTTACAGAGTCATGCAAAGCCAGGATCTCTTCTTTAGCTAAGCTTTAAAAACATTTCTGGCAGTGTCAATACCAAAATAAATATCAGTTCCATTCCTGAAAACTACCATGGAATGGAGTCGACTATAAAAGTGATGTTGTCACAACTTATTTCAACAAAGAGAAGTCCTAAAATTAAAAACATGTTTCTTTTGTCATGTGTCATACAAGAAAAAAAATGGGAAAAAAAAGGAAATCTTAGTGTGTTCCTAATTTAGATTCCTCTTCTTTACTATAAACTTACTTTCTCCAACAATGACACACACAAATACGTTGTGCCACTCTTGAGGATTGAGGACAGTTCTTTTTTTAGTTTCGGTTCCTACCACTTGAACATAAAAAAAATGAAGCTTATAGACACATATCATAAGAGTGATGATGGGAGATGAGTCTATACACACGTTTCTTTTCTTTCCTTTTTATTTTTTGATACAGGATCTCACTCTGTTGCTGAGTATAGTGCCGTGGCGTCAGCCTAGCTCACAGCAACCTCCAACTCCTGGGCTCAAGCAATCCTCCTGCCTCAGCCTCCCGAGTAGCTGGGACTACAGGCATGCGCCACCATGCCCGGCTAATTTTCCTATTATTTTTGTAGAGTTGGGAGTCTCGATATGTTGCTCAGGCTGGTACACACATGTTTCTTGAACACAGTTTTGGTCTTAACTTGAACACTGGAGCATAATGAAGCATACTTTTTTTGTAAATTATTACGGTTTGGGATATTGGTTTTAGCGCCCATCAATTAAATCTTTAAGTAAATGTTCAAGTAAATGATCGACTAAAGGTTTTGATCAGTTCACAAACTAGCAAATTGCCTGGTTAACAGTATTAGTAATCATAACTTATGGTTATCTATGTGTATTAATGTATTCTGTATAAAATGTTTTTGTAACTTTAGCCAGGAAGGTTTATGGAAATTTCCAGTGAGGCACAGACTAAATCTAGGTGAGCAAATCTACATTTCTAGAATAACTAAGTAAATCACTGACTCACTAAGGACAAAAATATGTCTTCATCATTTCTTGAATCTTTGTAGACATGTGGCATTAAATCCAAAGTGCAGGAAGCTGACAGCGGGTGATTGGCTTAGTGTTTTTATGGCTTCTTCACTCCATGATCTTTGCTAACGCAATTCTTTCTTAGTTTGCTCATCTAAAAAATGGGTATAAAAGCACTTGCTACTCCACCGTTTAGACTCCCAGGGGCTTTCTGAACAATGCTTCTCATTAGTATGTCATCTTTCTCCACCAATTATTTTGTTTTGATTTGTTTCCAAGTGGCCTCCACCCAGGCTCTGAGACCTCAATTTCACTGCTGGTAAAATAAATGAAATTGGAATCGTTAACAGATGCCATGCTATAAATTCTTATGGGCTCCAGCCAACTGCATAGCAAGCTTTAAGGCTGCTTATGAGGGTTAATAAGATAATCATCTATAAAAGGATCTTGAGGGTAAGCAGCAGAGTTAGAGCAACCACGCAGACCACAGGCCTACTCGTAGAGGTGCATGATATCTCATTGTCTCCCAAATTGTGATCTGCTAATCACATTCATCAGAATCACCTGTAAGCTGATTTATTCATTGTAGTTTTTAATTAGAAATTGGCCATTTGTAATTGTACAAGTTTATGGGTACAAAGTGCTGTTATAAGTTATGAATACAATGTGGAATAATTAAGTCAAGCTAGTTAACATAACCATCACCTCCAATACTTAACATCTTCTGTGGTGAGTACCTTTGAAATTTACTCGCTAAATGTAGATTTGAAGACTCTTCAGTAGACCCTAATGAATGAGAAGCCCTGGGGCAGAGATTGGGAATCTGCATTTTTAAATGAGCTGGGGTGGGGTGGTGGCGAATCTGATTTGAGAGTTTTATACTTGAGGCTTTCTATAGACCATAGAGCACGGGGAACAAGCTTGAGCGAAAGGTTCAGAGCTGGAATAGGTGGCTGTTCTCATCCACTCAGCTTCCTTCCAGCATTTGGACGGCTGGTTTACAGTTCTCAGCTGAGATGCCCGACTACAATTATTTTTGTGGAGTGGTAGGCAATTCGTTATTGGGGTGATGCTGTCCGGAATATAATAAATAACATGTATGTCGCCCTATGAGAGGGATCGGGATTAGAAAGAAGAAAACGTTCAGACTCAGGTAGGGATTCATGTGTTGTTTGACGCTTCCTAGATTAGAGGCTCTTTCTCCTTCCCCGGGACACCCATTGTCGGGACGTCCCCCTTCCATCTCCAGGGAGGGGAGAGGAGTTCCCCAGGCCACATCTGTCAGATTCTACGTGGTCGTTACATTCCATACCCACTCTCCCTGCCACCGTCCGTGGGGAAGCTTGCAGATCTGTGCAGGTCTAGAAGGTTGTAGAGAAGCATGGAAGGTTGTAATGGTAACTTGGCAGTAGGATCCCCGACTATCCCCAGAATTGCTTAATTCAGTTTTTAAACTTGTCATTTTATTCAACAAATATTTGGGGACAGATATACATTGGGAGCATCCCAGATTTGGCATCTGAGTGACATCGTGTAAAACACGTTCTCAATCTCAGTCTCAGATTCTTTGCGTCTAACGATGGGATAATAATTACACCTACTTCACAGGGTAGATGTGAGGATAAAGTGAGATTTGTAGTGAAAGCGCTTTGTAAACCATAAGGACGGGGCAAGAATTCTTATTTTCATGTGCAAGATGCCATGATAAGGGTTCTAGGAATACAACAATGTTTAAGACAGTTCCCTCAATGAATTTGCAGTCTTATAGGGGTGTCGACATCTATCTGGGTAACGATAATATGAATGTCACTGGAGTGGCCGAAATACTGAAGGAATTCCAAAGGATTTTGTCTGGGGTCATCTGGAAAGGTTCATCCCAGAGCATGACGGCACATCATTTGGGCTTTGACGTGTAGCTGGGATTTCAATTGACAAGTAAAGCTGAAACAAGAGGGCATTTCTGGGAGGAAAAGGACACGAGGAGCGACATAAAGCTTAAAGGACAGAAGATGTGCTTGGCAAAGGATACCTAAGTCACTTTGCCCCCAGTTCCATCTCTGCCGTGGGCCCACACCCCTGCGTGTGGCAGTGTGAGGGGGCAGATTTAAATGTAGAGTGGCTGTTGTCAGTTAGACGTATTCGTTTGTCCCCCGTGATGCTCACTTAAATCTACAGCCAGAACACCTCTAGAAATACGGAGTGCTCATCCGGATGCTAAAACTGGAGCATGTCAGTGCTGAAATATTTCACAGCAATATGTACACAAGGATGAAACCTGCAGAGCTAAGTTAGGATTTTGTTCTTTAATAATTTTCTATCCTCAGTGTGTTCAAAATAAAAATGGTTTGAGTTTTTGCAAGCTTCTGTCTTCATTCGATCAATTAATGCTGCGGTCCCCAAGCCCTGGGCCTGGGACTGGTACTGGTCTGTGGCCCGTTAGGAACTGGGCTGCACAGCAGGTGACCAGTGAGCAAGGCCTAGAAATTTCATCTGCATTTACGGCCACTCCCCATCGCTTGCGTCACCGCATAAGCTCCGCCTCCTGTCAGATCAGCAGCTGCATTAGATTCTGCGTGATGGTGAGTTGTATAATTATCTCATTGTCTATTACAATGTAATAATAATAGAAATAAAGTGCACAATAAATATAATGCACTTGAATCATCCCGAAACCATCCCCCACCCCCTGTCCAAGGAAAAATTGTCTCTTATGAAACCAGTCCCTGGTGCCAAAAAGTTTGGGGACCACTGAACGAAGGCTTTCATTTGCTGACAGGCCTAATCAAGATATGAGTTCCTATTTAAATAATTGATGACTTTTTTTTACAAAAAGTTTATGGAAGCACATACCTACTGAAAATACCACCTTCTGTGTAAAATTTAATTTTAACATATTTAAGAAATTGTCTGTTGAATACAAACATTTGATTTAAAATATTGGAATAATGGAGGGTGTAGCCTGTTAAGAGCATAAACTCTGGAGTCAGCCTGCCTAGGTTTGTAACCCATCTCTACTGTTCAGTTGCTGTGTGATCTTGAGGCAGTTACTTAACCTCTCTGTGCCTTTTACCACCTGCAAAACACAACTACTATTGCCTATCTCATATGGTTGTTATGCAGGTTAGCAGGGCCTGGTATGTGGTAAACTCTCAATAGATTGTAGCTTTTAAGTCCAAACATTTTAAGGTAAAATAACACCTAAGAGTTTAGATGGAGTTTAATAGCATCATAACAATGTTATTAAAGCCATATTTAAAACAAACAGCCTTTGCAGTTAATTTATAAAAATCAATAAGTAATTTTCATTTAAAAAATTATTTTTTCTGAATTTCATTGCTTTAGCATCCAGGAAGAATTTTTTAGAATGAAATGTTCTTTTATTTATGAATTGAACTTTCCATGCACTTGGAATTGAGCTTGTCTATGCCTATCGATTTATACATCTAAAAA
>CM052455.1:5787653-5807330 GCA_028533085.1 Varecia variegata
AATGATTGACAGGGAGTATAAACATCTCAGCTCTTTCTCCTGCTGGCATGGAAGATTCTCAGGTGTGAGGTGTGTGTTTCGCACTGTTTTTCAATGTTTGTCCCACTGGATGAAGAGCCACTGGCCTACTATAACTGCTGGCTTACAATGTGCCCCTGATTGACTACCTTCCCTTCCCTGGTCATTTTTTCACCAGCCATCCTTGTTCCCTGCACACGCCACTACATCGCTTGTGCTTGAATTCTGGCCTCAGTGTCTGCTTCTGAGGATATACCCCAACTCAGACACCTGTTATGGTCAACAGCAGAGATTCTGAGGCTGTGGCCTGTGTTTGTTGTGACAGATATTGTGGGGGATTCCTCTCATCATCAAATGGTAACATTTTTCTTACTTCAAATCAGTATCATGTTCTAGACATTCACAGGGAAGCAGAGCAGTTAAGGCCATCTTTCGTTTTCACATGGGCAAAGTATAGAGCCTTTGAGTCTAAGAAATTTTTTGTGCAAGGTCATGCAGCTAATTAGAAGTAGAGCCGGTCCCAGAACCTATGTTTCCTGATTAGATAATTATAGCTCTACCAAATGTCGCTAATGTTTTAAAAGTGAGGTTGACCTGGGACAAATATGTTGCCTGAATTAATTTTAGGAAGCCTAAACCTTGAAACAGAGAGTCTTTGAAGCATTTTTGAAGCATAATTGTTTACTAACTATGCTTCATTCCTGAGCCTACACTCCACCTTTCATCCCTTTATGTTCCTTTCCCAGCACCTCTTTCATTTTCTTTAGCACCTAAGGGCGAATTGTTTCTACGAGGCACTCTATGGGCTCATAGACTGATAATCGCCATCTAGTTGAACTTTGGCAGGTGGTACTCATGGGGGACAGTGATGTGCATAAATAGGTGTAGTTCAAGGCAGAGTGCGGTAAGCAGTCTAAGGGAGGTGCAAAGTCCTTTGGGAGGACAGAGGAAGGAAAGATAAATTCTGGCAGAGGGAGCAGGGAAGGCTTGCTGGAACAGGTGGCCTTTAAGCTGAGTCTGGAGGGATGGGCAGGATTTCCACAGGCGGATGTTGAAGTAGGGGAGGAGGAGAAAGGAGCAGCGTGAGCCTGGAAAAATGCAACACGTGTTCAATGGAGTGGGGTGATAGGCTCACAGGACGCAGTGAGAGGTACAGTTAGATGGAGAAGGACCCTACCCTCGATGCCCAGGAGTTTTAATTTTCTCTGAACAGTGATCTATGAGCAAGAAAGTGTCATAATTACATCTGCATTTTAAGAACATTTATCTTAAGATACAATTCTTTTATTGTTAGATGTTATTCATTGTGTTTTACTCAGTCATTGTTTTAGTAGAGAATAACATTCACGTAGAATAACATCAGGGCTCTTTACCTTGGCTGTGGCCCCGGAGTATCTGGCCCTTGAGAGCGGAACCTCGAATTGTTCCACTGTCATTTTGCACACTGAGTTCTGAGCACATTTGTCTTCTACAAGTTCCTAGAAAACACCTGGTCCTGCTCTTTCCTGGTCCAAGGATTTTGTGCTTGTTCTTCCTCCAGCCTCTTAGGACTGACTTCTTCACCGGCTTCTCCTTAACTGATATTTCCTCAAAGGGAATTTTCCTGTCCACCCAATCTAAAATAACACGCAAGGTATTTTCTACATAGCAACTAACAATATTTATTATTTCCTTATTTATTTTCCACTCTCTGCTACTATAATCGGCGCCATGAAGACATGAATCATATAGTTACGATCCTCTGGGGTATTTCCCGAACTTGGCAAAGTGACTAACACATATAAGAGACTCAATAAATGCTTGTTGAATGAATGAATTGAATGAAATAGAATTAGCATTGTTAGAAAACTGGATCTATGTTACGTTGCTTAGAGATTCACCTAAATAAGTTATTCAGTATCTGATGATGGAAGTTGGTATCGAGGATGCTGGAACTTACCAGTCCATGTTTAGAGTATCTTACATCTTTGCTATTCCTTACTCACTCACATTAATTATTCAGGTGGAATTTCCTCTTGGTACATCTGTTCCTTCTTCCCCACCTCTCCCACCTCCAACATTTTCTGGCCGTTATTTCAACGAAGTGCTGGGCTTGGTCATTTTCTTCACGATCTGCAAATGGATTGCTCTCTCACAGATTGGGCCACGGATTGAGTTGCCCAAGACCCGGTCATAAGTCACGACTTGCTGAAAAGCAAGGGAGTTTTTCCGAAGCAAAAGGGGCCTTTGGAAGGCACCCAGCAGCTTTTGAAACAGCTCCAGCAGCCGAGCTCGTAGGCCCAGTACCTTCCCTGGCAATCTGGTTTCCTGATTTACTACGAGGTAGGGAGCTGTTTATGATGCTTTTGATAGAAAATAAATGGCTCCTAATTCTGCCGTGTGATGAAGTTCATATCTGAAATGTTTGAATAGGTTTTTCAGACCGTGGTTCTACAATTGGCTATAAAATTTTACAGTCTTGTTCCGAGGATATAAAAGTCTGCGATGGGAGCCTCCACTCCAGGCTACAACCGGAGGAATTCTTCTAAAGGCCGAGGCCACAACTCAGAGACTCCCCTAGGGGGAAAAATGCATAGCACAACTGATGTCCTGTCACAATAGCAACAAAACTAAACTCCAAAAGATGATGTGGCTGAGAAGCTGTCACCTGCCGAGAACAGCAGGCACACTGTCTCTTCTAGGACGATATGTGCTTCGCAGTCCCTGCAGAGCAGAACCAGTGGTTCCAATGTCCATTTCCGCCCTGTTCCCACCGCACTTTGCTCAGAGGTCACTCTTACTACTGTTATTTGTTAACAGGTTTGTTTCTTCTAGTGGCTTGTGAGCTGCTGGAAGGCAGGGACTAGATCTTATTATTTTTTATATTCCCAATGCCTGGTTCATTGTAGAAACTCAATGAATGTTTGTTGAATATAAAACTCAGAACGCTGACAAAATAGGACCAAAGTTCTAAGCTGACGGCCAATATGTTGGCATTATCTGTGACTTTGTCATATCTAAATAGAGATCCTTACTTTAGATCCACATGTTCTAAGTTACTCATTTTTTTTCATGCACCCCAAAAACATTTTCTAGGCAACTACTCTGTGTCAGCTACCGAGGGGGTTACACAGATGGAAAAAAAAATCTTTTCCCTTCCTTCAGTGAGATTACTGAGTGTGTCAAGAATCACACTCTGTATATTCAGAAGTTACTCTAATAAATATTTTGGGGTTTATTTGATAGTTCTGGCTGCCATTTGCAACAAAAAATCAGTTCAACACCACTGCAGTTAATAGTGACTCACTGCTCCAAACCTCAGCTGGCCAATGTTTTAATCATATGGAGACAATTTGAACTTTACCGCCATCAAGAAACAATGGAAATATCTAATGCAACAATTAGGAATGCGTATCAGTTTTCACAGTGCAGTTTGGTCATTAAGAAAGTACACTTTCTTGTTGTCATTAAAGGGACTTTCAGTAGCCAGACTATTGTTCTGGGGTGTGGTGAGTCTAAAGACCCCAATGGCCTCTCTGCCTTTGATCTTTGGAGTTGTGGCATTTTGCATGCTACACTGCTAATCTGGGAAAATGTACAATCGCTATAAAAGGAAATTTTTCTATTAGTCCAAGAATAATCGTTTATAGCAAAACCACCTGACAGAAACATGTGGGTGCGTATCACCCTTATGAAGACCGAAGATATTTTTACAACTGAGGATTATTTTCTTCCCTTTATACAAATCCATATGGTGCCTATGCAGACATCAGTCATCAGCAATGCTGTCTCATTCGACCCCAAGAATAGCATTCAGAAGGTTCACTCCAAATTCGGAGTTAGTTGTTTTATCTTCCGTAGCCTAATTACTCAAAGTCAGTGTCATGTGAACTCAACCGGAGTAGGATGGCAAGTGTAAACATGGTGGCCATGGAATATGGCTTTTCTGCCTTGGACATACTCTGCTTGATCTATATCCTGCTTCCTGAAGTTTTCTCTTCTGGAGTCAAATGTTTCCTTGTCTCTCCAAGGGATAATACTTGCCCCAGTGAACAGTCCATCTGGCTGCTGAGTCTCAGAGACCTCAGGGGACACCATGGGTAAGGACTACTGCACCTTATCCATCCATCCATCCATTCATCCATCCATTCATCCATTCATCCATCCACCCATTCATCCAACAGAGAGCAAGTGAGGGATGTGCCTACTATTAGTATCTGTTGGAGAGTCAGTCCCAAGTAGATGTCTGGTTGTGTGCTTGTATGATTCCAGTTATAAAAGGGGAATGGGTGAGCAGAAGCAGCACTATGCTAACATGATCTGACTAAAGAAGATTAGGATGTCTTCTTCTGGGGAGTGACTTTCCTCTGACAAACAGAAGGAAAAAACTTTCAGATAGACACAGACTCATTTCTGTCCCTGAATCCTGTCCAGAGGCTGCATTTGTTGGTTAAAGGAATTCTAAGAATGATCAAATAAACCAGTCTAAATGAAGCATTTGGACTAGAGAAGACACTGGTTTGCAAAAGGGGAAAAACCTGAGCACATATCGCACAGAGAAGATCCATCCCAACTCCATACCAATCCCTTGGCACAAACAGAAGGGAGGAAGAATCATTGCTGTCACTTTCAATAAGCCAAAATGCACCACAGCCCTTGAAAACCTGGGAAGGGTAGTCAAAGGCGATAGCTGGTACTTCATCTGTCGCAGGAGCTGAAGGCATTGCTGGGCTGCTAGAAATGGTTGGGACAATTTATTTCAATGAACCTCAGCCTTGGGGAGTCCAAGCTCTGGGTTGATTTAGTATTGCAGTGAGCAGTAGGAAAAAATGATACCAACTAAACAATTACAACAACAACAACGAATTTTGCTGCATTTATATGAAATCTTTCTATTGTCCCCAAAGCAAAATGATTTTGCCCCCGCCTTTGGCACATATCTTGCAGGCTGTACCTTGGACCTTTGCGAAATCTCTCTTGCGACACTTCACATACTGTTGATTTAGGTTCAGCCTAATGATGGAGGCTTGAAAGGGAGCACGGTGCAGTAGCAAGATAGGGAATTAGGAAACCTGGGTTCTAGTGCTATTTTGACAACAAACGCGTGCAATCTTTAAGCACAGGCAACATTTTGGGCTGTCACTTCCTTATCCGCAAAATAAAGAGATTAAGTATATGACTCCTTTATACTTCTAAAACTCTATGAGATAGAAAGCATCAAGCATGTAACATGTGTCTTGGGGAAGAAAGAACAAAGGAAATCATGGAAAGTGCCACACTGTGTGCTTTGCCCAGACCTTACAGGAAGAACCCAGGAAGCTTTCCTTGGAAGTAACATTTTACTACTCCAGGACCCAGGGCACCTACTTGTTCACGTCTTTACCAGTTCTATCCAGTTTGTACCTTATTGTTGACATGCATGTCTTGCCTTTCCCATGAGCAATAAGCTCCTTGGAAAACATGACCCATCCAGTGGTCTGCCACTCCTAGCTCTGGCTCCATAAACACGTGTTGAATGAATCAATGGTCCTGTGCAACGTGCTTGATTAGCTCTTCCCCCAAATCATTATTGTTTCCATTTCAAAGATAAAATTAAGACCCAAACATTTTAATTTATTTATCTCAGTTCACAAAATTGGATTTGAAGCCTCAGTTGCAAAGTATTCACGGTAATGAACTGTTCTCCTAGCAAACCTTCCCAGATATCATTCTGAAGACCTTTGCTTCCCAACCCCAATCTGCTGATATCAAAAGCCTGCCAAATAATAACAACAGCAAGAATAATAATAATAATTGAGTTTTATGCCTGAGCTAAAAGTATTATCTCATGTAATTCTTAAAACAGCCCTACACAATTTTAGATGAGGCTTGCTGATAGTTAAGTGATAGCTCCACATGGATAGAAACGGAGCCAGGTTTATCGGACTTCAAAATTCATGCTGTAAACCAGTAGTGCATTCAAACTAGTCTGAGTTTGACTACCCACCCGACACAACCTACCTGGACTATTATCTCTGTGTTTCCTGTATAAATCCTAAGCCAAGGTGAAGGGAGAAAAATCAAAGCTATTCAGGGAAAAGGCAATGCTTTGGAGTTTTACATCTAAAAGGCAATGAATGTTATTCGGAGTTTTAAAATCCTCAGTGTGAATGTTTATTTAGCCACTTAATGGCTGAGTGAAGTTAGAAAATTTATTGGACCTCAGAGAGCCTCAGTTCTTTGTCGGTAAAATGTGAACAATAGCACTTACCCCAAGAAGGTGTTGTGAAAACTTAATGAGATACTGTGTGTTAAAATACCTGGAGCGTATAGTAAGTGCTCAATAAATCCTCCCTTGCCCCCTTTCCCCACTCTCTCTTTCAGCAAAAGAAATGCCTTCCCAAACAAGTTCCACAACCATAGGAGAATGAAGGAGGCATTTGCAGGAATACCTTGGCATCCTCTAATAAGGAGAAGTTCACTCCTGCTCAGCTTAGGTCCCAAATAAAACATTTCACCTCCCTAGAAATTTTCAGAGCCTGCCAAGGCCCCAGCAATCCTAAAAGCTATTTGCTGTCAACACTTGCATTAAGTTGAACAGGAGAGAGGTTGCTTGTCTTACCATTAACAGGATTATTTTCTGAGGTTTTTATTTGGGTACTTGGTGGCCCATAATTTAAAATTATGATCCCATCCCATGATGATACTTAAACCCAGTAAAGTCAGAAGTATTCTTTCTCATATTTTTCTTTCCTTCTTTCTTTCTTTATTTTTTTAAAAAATGGGGCTAGTGGTTCCGCAAACAATAGTGATCTCTATCGGGGCATTCATTCATTCATTTGCCAAACATTAAGCATCATGATTCAGGTACCATGCAACGCACCAGAGACATAAGGATGAAAATAATCATTCCTTAAAGAGCTCACAGGATAGCAGAGGAGAAAAGAGCCTGAAAGGAGAATTCCAATGCAGCATGGCGCTATGAATAGGAACCCCTTGCCCATAGGCTGTGACTGTCCAGGGTACCAGCCATACCTGGTCATTAACTGTGGCCTTGAGCCATCTGACTCACCCATTCAATAAGTAATTACTGATGTTTGAGACCATCCAGTTCCAAATACAAAGGTATGTGGCATGAGGTATGCCCTCAGGGACACTTCCTTCTTGGCAGAAGTCATTTGGCTCAAACTAGAGCAAATGCAAGGAGAGGAAAGAGATGTATTTCTTCTCTTTGTCTTGAGCATACAGAGCCTCGGCGTTGGGTGGTACCACCCTGGTCCGGCTCCGTATCTGATGCAAGACTCCTCTCGATTGCATGCCACCCGTCCCCTCCTCCAGCACCAGCTTCACTCACATGCTGACCCGTTCCATTAGGGACAACTTCTCATGTTAGGAAAGTCTCCATTAAGCCTGATGTACTGCCCTATTGAGCACAGACTTTTCCATTTTGTTCCCCATGGACCCCCATTAAGTCTGATGAAGACTAATGACTCCTCAGAATAATGCTTTTTTGTCTTTGTTTCTTTAATAGAGATGGGTCTCACTATGTTGCCCAGGCTTGTCTCAAACTCCTAGGCTCAAGCAATCCTCCTGCCCCGGCCTCCCAAAGTGTTAGGATTACAGGTGTGAGCCACTGCACCCAACCTATTTTTTGTTTTTTTGTCTTTTTTTTCAAGATGGGGTCTCTCTCTGTCACCCAGGCTGGAATGCAGTGGCACAATCATAGCTCACTACAGCCTCCAACTTCCAGGCCTAAGTGATCCTCGTGCCTCAGCCTCCTGAATAGCTGGGACTACAGGTGCACACAACTACGCTGGGTTAATTTTTTAAAATTTTTTGGAGAGACGGGGTCTTCATATGTTGCCTAGGCTGGTCTCAAACTCCTGGCCTCAAGCAATTCTCCTGCCTCAGCCTCCCAAGGGGCTGGGATTACATGTGTGAGCCACTGTGCCTGGCCAGAATAATATTTTTAAATCCAGAAAGTATATAATATTACAAAGGAAACTATTTATATATAAGCTATCTACATATGTGTGTGTATATATGAGACAAAGTATAATATACAATTATATGGTCTTCTTTATAATATACTAAATAATAAGATCTAGCAGCAGGTATCTAACTTCCATAATTTTGAAGTAGTGATAAGTGTAAGTGACATCTTGAGACATCTATGTCAACTGTAATGTGATATGAAAATAGCTTTGATTTCTATTGGTGACAAAGCCACGGTTCTGCTAATACTACTGTGGTTTGTTACTCACATTCATAACTAAAGGAAATGTGACATTTCAGTTACAGGTTAGTGGAAATTAAGATGCAATGTTTTTCCCATGCAAGTTCACAGATTCCCCTGAATTCTCAAAGACCCCCAACGTAAAGAACTCTTCTTATAGAGATTTTTTAAAACCTGCCCTCTGAAAACCACATAGAGCAAATTAATTCTCTTAAACTCTCCTTTTTCTTCTAAATTAAATCTTCTAATCCAAAAATGACAGAATTTTCAGTAATCTTATCACTTTCCTTTGCATAAGCAAGAATTTGTTAATTTCCAAACTACAACAACGAGCCCAGAAAGTCAGTGTGCATTCCAAATTGTCACGACCATCCGCATAATCCCAGGGGAAGGAAGGATAAACACAAAGGAACACCTTGGCATCCTCTCTAATAATGAGGAAGTTTTCTTTCACTTGGGGAAAAAAAAATTATCAAAATGGTTGATTTAATATTTTAAATTCTAAGCAGTAAGTTTTTTTCTTAAGGAGAATTAACTGATTTTTAATGACAGTTTGATTTTTTTCACCGAAGTGATCATTTTGAACAGTTAGGGACCCGTAACGCAAGGCATAAATAACACAAGGAAATATGAAGAAAAAAAAACTCCCAGGACAAAAGGCCGGAGTTTATTATTTGTTTAGCCTGTGATAGATGTGTGGTGTTTAAAGTTCCTGAACCTCTGAAACAAATTGATGTTTCTTGTCTGCTTTCTCCAAAGTTTATATTCTCTGAGTGCATAGAAGTAAGATACCTTAAGTGTATTTTCCGGATTATTTGTCAGGTTGAAGTCTTGCATATGTATGTCTGAAACTACACATTTTTTGTGTCATTCTAAAATGTTCAAAAGGAACAATAAAGGGTGGTCTCTGTAGGCCAGAAAATGTGGCCACCCAGACATTGAGCAAGCCCTCAGCAGAGGGGTTAAAATTGACAGAGATCTATTTTTCTCTCCAGTGGTTAGGCTTGAGGGTGAATATTTTTCATCTGTTTCTAGCCTACCAGGTAGATTATAAACATCTGATCAAATACACGCCTATGGATAAGAACCCAAATCAGTCAATATTCAGCCAGTCAAGACTGAAATCATATATATAATTTCAACCATTTAGTGATGGGCTAATGCTATAGAAAAATGTTTGTTATTGTTTTTGCATATGTGAGTAAGTGGCTTACACAGGAATTAAATGCCAGAATGTATGTGGAAATATAATGTAAAGGACTATACTAGTAAAAACAACCATAATTTTTTTGTTATTATTGTTACAGTACAAAGAATAGGCTCAATAGATATGTGTGGAATTTGAATGCATGCCTGTATAATTGACTCAATGACTAGTTATAGTCTTATCAAATGTCATGGTTCTAACCAATTCTCTTAATCAATAAAACTTGCTGAAGATAAACTCCCAGGGTTATGGTGAAGATTGAATTAAATAATATACAAGAATGTGTCTACTATAATCTGACACATGGCATGCATTTGACAAATATTAGAGGAATCTTAATTTTTAAAATGATTAATGAGGGAAAATTCAAGGTCGCTTAAAAATTTGATGAAATTTAGATTCCTAGCAAAGGCAATTGATAGGGAAATCTCATTACAGCGCAGCTGGACTTTTATTAACTATAAGTACAATGTCACACATCAATCAATTTTCCCAAAATGCTGCTACTATAATTAGAAAACATAATGCATTATCCAGGGTGCGTGTTATAACTGCATCAAAGCAGAGGGAGCTGGCTAGTTTTCCATAGGTGATAAGATTAACTTCCTTCCAGCCTTTAACGTCCCAGCTGTAGAGCCAGGTTGAATAATATTTTCAATGCAGACAATATTTGTACTAGACAAAGTCAACTTAGCATTTCATATGAGCTACTCAAGTGTTGCCCTGCTCAGTGTGCTCTTTTTCTCCTTCTCTCACTGTTTAAATAAATTATAAGAGAGGAGAATTTTAGCTTGGAACTGCTACTAATCCATAACACGAAAGTCACGTTTAGGAATATTTGTGTTCTTGGCCTCATGTCCTTTAAAAACTCTCCATCGAGAGAACTTTCCCATAAGTCATGTATTTCCTTTGTTTTTAAATCCCTTGTATTCATAACTCAGACCTGGTTTCTTAATGAAACATACCCCCCAGTATCTGCTGGAATACCATAATCTGACCCTATTTGACATCTCAATCAGGTAAGTACCTTCAAAGAGATTTTCCCTTCAGTCATTAGACTTTTTTTTTTTCATTATTGGAAAGTAATCTAGAAAAGGAGGATGGAACCTGGAGTTTCTCTATCTGAAAAGAGCTGGGAAGTGTTACATTAAAAACTACAAAATAGGCCAGGCATGGTAGCTCGTGCCTGTAATCCCAGCAATTTTGGAGGCCAAGGCAGGAGGATTGCTTGAGGCTAGGAGTTCAAGACCAGCCTGGGCAACATTGTGAGACCCTAGCTCTACAAAAAAATTAAAACCTTAGCCAGGTGTGGTGGTGTGTGCCTGCAGTCCTAGCTCCTAGGGAGGCTAAGGCAAGAGGATCACTTGAGCCCAGGGGTTTGAGGCTACCGTGAGCTATGATGACGATGCCACTGCACTCTAGCCTGGGTGACAGAGTGAGACCCTGTCTTTAAAAAAACCAAAAAACAAACAAACAACAACTACAACAAAAAACCCTACAAAATAGCAATGGAGTCTCTTGGTCTTAGACTTTAGGACCTCTTTCTCTCATTTGTTAATATCCCACTACCATGGCATTGTGTTTGGTTCCACGGTGACTCTGGATGAATCTCTCACATTCATCCAAGATTTCCCAGCATGGGAGCACGGCATAGTTCTAGACAGTAGATAGGAGTGCAATAGAAGCTAATCTGGCTGAAAATGGGGGAGGCACACAGTGACCTCCCTTTTTCTTTTCTTTCCAGACACCAAGGAATCTTAACTTTGCCCTTGAAAAAAACCCTTTGCTTTGATTCAAGGAGAGCACACCTCCCAGCCGAGTTCAGCGGCACCAGTGAGAAGTCGAGACCAGGCCTTTCAGGGTCTCATGCATGCACACAAGCTGCTGAGCCCGTGGTGGGCAGCCTCCTGAGCCTCTTAAAATGCACCACCCCCTACAACCTCAGAATCATTGTCTTGACACAAACGTCTTGGGGTCCCTCGCCTCAACGCATCCATCCCAGCCCAACATCCTTGCACCTTCTCCTCTCTTAGGAGTAACCACAGCCTATTAGCCATGAGTATTAAGAAGGCTGGACTAGGGTTAGGATGGGCTGGGGTTAACCATCTCTGAGCTACTAAGAGGCAGATTTTAAAAATTCTTATTTTTTTAGCATGTCTCAGACTCTGGATACCACTAAGTGAAGCTATTCCAGCTCTTCTGTTTTGAAACCAAATTTGCTAGAATTCTGGAGGTACTATTGATTATCAGTGTACAAAATGGATCCTTGTGGCCTTGAACTTGCCTTTGAGACATGCTTAAAATACAGGCTGGATCTACTGATAAAGCAGCTCATAAATACTTCCCCTGGACAACCAACTCAAGGAACCTCATTCTCTCTTTGCCTCTTTTCCTTGTATTCTGTTTCCCTTTCTCTCACCTATATCCCAACAGAGTAAACATGTAGATTGTTTGAATAGGTTCAAAGAGTGAAGCTAATTAAAGAAAGGGAAATTGAGTTCACTGTTTAATATGCTGCTACTTTTCCAATTTTGCCAGGCAGCATCAACTCCAGAAGCAAAAACAGAAATCAATCCTTCTGGATGGAGTATCTTTAATTAAAACTCTAGACTCTGCTTTCCAAAGAAAGGAGGGTACATAAAGTTGAAAGGATTTTTTTTTTTTTTTTGTAGCTATTTGGAAGAGTCTTCCTCATGGTCAAGAGAAGGCATCACTTTTCCAGAGTTTGCATGCTGCCCTCTCCTGGCCTGTGTGCACAGGAGTGTTACCGTACATCAATCTCTGTATTTGAATCCCACACCTGTGTGTGATGTACCTATGAACACATGAGCGTTTGTTTAAAACATTCGGGGCATCTCATCAGAAGTTTACACTTGAAGTTAATTTGAGGACATACATTCATTCTTTTGGCTCCTGGATTTATATTTAAGGACGTCAATCCTTATACCAGCTCATTTCATACCCCTGTTGCGTCTACCCTCTCCATCCTCTGAACTTCCATGTGGCACTAGAACCCTGTTCTGCAAATCAGTGCTCCACCACGGGCTGGGGCCTGTCCACCTGCTCTCCATCAAAGACATCCTCCCGACCAGAAGTGATGGCAGCATGAAATCTGCTGAAGTCATTGGTCAATGGTGGGTCTGAGGACCGTCTTTTAGTCTTACGTGTGATCACAATGAACTGTACACATTATTAGGCCAGCATGTATAATTTACAGAAACCAAAGGACAATGTGGTAGGAAGAGAAGCAGCTAATCAAAGAAGTAGATGGCAACACAGGTGACATTTATAATTGCACACCTTCTGCTGCAAAACAATTGGTTTTGTTTGCTAGTCCCTCATGTGACTTGTCTTAAACCCAAGGCTGGGCACAGTTTTCCCTGGTTGAAAGAATTCATTATTTTTCTCCTAAATACTTAAAGGAGAATTTTTCTCCTAAATATTTTTCTCCTAAATACTCACAATATTTTTCTCCTAAAGACTCACACCCTGATAGTGAGAACGTGGTATAATTGCTATAGCAACACTAGAATAAAAGTGTGCCTGGCCTAATCTGTTGTGTGCTTGTGCCTCGACAGTGCCTCAACGTTTGCTCTTGACCCAGGCAAGCCAATCCTCTCCCTATCAATAAGAACCCAGAGTCTAAGACCATTCCTTTGCATTAGAAGAAGAGGGCTAAGGAAGAGGTGTTTACTTTAAAGAGATTTAAAGGCATGTCTCTTGTTTAAACTTTACCAAACTGATAACTTGTGGGTATCTAAAGCTCTGGCTGGCTCAGCTAAGATGTGTAGAGAGTGAACATTTGATTACCTCTCAATGAAGAATGATAGCGTAAAACAATGAATAATCAAAGCATTATTTATATGTATATTTGACAAGCCACCAGTGTCTCCTAGTCTATACAAAGTGAATAAATTTAGTCTTATATACTCACTCACTCGCTACCAACACGTCTAACATTGCTTTAGAGTTTGAATGGTGAGAGGGAAGTGGGTCCCAATTTATTGCAGCCATTATATTTACAGAGGATTGACAAATGCTCATAATCATGCAAAACCACACCTTTAACTACTAATAGAATTTAATTGGATCAATTAATTTGTATTTATTCAAATAGGTAAATTCTTTATGATCTGTGTCCTTTGTGATGTAAAAGGAAAAATATTCACCTATAAAATCAAAATGTTCTCTCCTAAATATAATATTCACTTGACATGTCTACTCTTAGACACAATTTCAGAAATACCCTGTTAAATCATTCAGATCAATGGGCAAAAATGTGTAGTTTTCGTGACTCCATGGTAGAGCTAAGCATGTATTTCCCTTAATGACAGAAAGAGCATGTTCATCTGATGAAAATAAAACAGGTCAATATAAATTCTCCATTGTGATATACACAATAAATATCTTTCTTATAACTTCCTTATCTTCCTTGCTCAGGCACATGTCTCCAGACGAGGACTACCCTGAAAACCAGGCACTACTGAATGGTGAGTTCATTGTCAATTATCAGTGCATGGTTTGGATATAATCTACTAAGAATCCACTGAGAAGAGTGCTATTTAGAGTTAAGGTGACATATTTGATTGTTCCTGCTGCAGGAACACCTGCTGCAGTGCTGTTCTCCTGCTAAACTGCTGTCCCCCCAATGTGTATATGTGCTTTCTATAGGGGTTCAGAGCGCTTGAACCCCAGTACTGGAGGATTGCCCAAATCAAGACCAATCTTTTAACTATGCCTTCCTGCAGTCCCCTCTGGCTTTTCTGGAGAAAGACTGAACTCAAAATTAAGCCATGTTAATGTAATCACAGGTAGTCAACAGGGGGTAAAAGTTATATAATAACCATGTTCAAGATTCCAAATCAAACATGATAAAAATCCCAGGGAAATCGATTTTTTAAAACAAAACCTGCACCTCCAAACAAAAGGAATAAAGAAAGGAAAAGAAAGATAGGCAGATATCTACCTATCGTAAGGTCAAATAAAATCAAACCAAAAACTTGCTATTTACTTGCGAGTATCGTATTTACTATATGGTTCCAATCCATGACTTTTTAATATAGCAATACGTGAGATCCTGGAACTCATCCTGCCTGCGGTGCACAATACAAATGCATCTTAAGACTCTTAAGACAATGTAGAAATAAATCAGGTACACAGGAAGGATCATGGGCAATCACATTTTAAAATAAGATATCTCCCTTCTCTCTTTTCTCCTTCAACCATAGCCTAGCGATCCGGTGATATTTCACTCATGAGGTTAATCCACTTTGGCCATATGCTTTAAAAATCAAAACCATGCCCAAGTCCACTGTGGTTCCTCTTCCTCTAAGGCAGGATATTAACGTAATAGGCAGGTGGGAAATGTTCAGAGACTGCTTTCTAACAATCAGATGATACTGGACTTGCCATAGGTCTTAATTATAATGGAGATTACCAAGAGGTATTTATAGGTTGCATGACAACATGCAGGTATAAATGTTGAAAAACAGAGACAGAGAGAGATCACGGTCAAGTTTGAAGGTCCTCCTTCTACGCCCACGCACAATTCAATAGGTGAATAAACCTTGTGGCCCCAAAACACAGGCTAACAGTTTTAATTACGGGGGGAGGTGACTCAGGCAAGACATGCCCCCAGGGCTTCCTACCCCGACCAACCGCGGAGCAGACCATGTCAGTGCAGGATGAGTGCCGGTGAAAGGTGGAAATGGGAAACCGAACCGTGTCTGTGCCGTGGTGACAAGCTGCGTACCTGCAATGACGTGATGGAAGCCGCCGCCTCCTCCTCCTCCTCCTCCTCCTTCTCCTCCTCCTCCTCGTCGGGTCCCTTGTGCTCTTTTTCGCCCTCTCGCTCGCTTAGCTCCGAGTCCTACAGTCCAGGGCACGGTCTGAGTTTGATCTCCCGCCGCAGCCGGGGGCCCCCGACGCCCATCCGAGAGCGCAGGGCCGGCGCGCGGTGCCCGGCTGGCTGCTTGCAGACGTGCACGGAGCCCCGAGCTGAGCTCTGACTCCTCTCGGCGCTGCATGGGGATATTATCACCGTCTGGGATTTCTATTGGCTCCGAACACCAAACAAATCACACCAGCCACCACCCCCCCCTTCTCGGTTTCACTCAGCGCTTGTTTCTCATCTAACCCACAAACATTGCAGCCACACACACTTCAGTCGCTTGCAGTGTTTCTCTTTTCCTCCTTCCAGTCTGTGGATTTACAACCTTGTGGTCAGCTCTTAACATTTTTTTTAGCAGACTTCCAATCCAAACCTTCTTGTTTATGTAGAGAAATGCTCCATCCCCTCAACCCGCAAAAACCACTCATTCCCTTCAGATCTTCTTCCTCCTTTTGTCGATGGGTTTGCAATGTGAAGAATGTAGGAAGCCTGTGTGTGATGTGTCCAGACATTCACACACACACACACACACACACACACACACGCTCGCACACACATACACACACACACACACACACAGGCACACACCCCAGGCTCCTTTTGTTTTGAATCACTGAGACCAGTGAAATTAAAAGCAAGCTGAGCCTAATAACCTAAGTGAGAGCTTAACTAATAAAATCTTGAATGAATTCAGTGCAAAACACTTATTGCTTGAGTTTGTTTTCGGTTCCAAATAGTGCTTTGGCCATTATTATCCTTATTTTTGTTTATTGAATGCAGAGGTATCTAATGCAAATCAGACTCTTCAGTATCCAGAGAGCATAAAACAATGACGCCAGACCAATTCCCGTGCTCAGTAGGCTCCGTGTGTTGTATCAGAAGCCTGTGATGACTGCATGCTTCTTCTTTTTATTATTTTTTGGTCTTCAATCCCCTAATCATCTCAGGGCTGAGACTCTCTTAGTGTGACTCACTAGCCAAAGAAGACTGTTCAGACGCTGCGGAACCTTCCTGCGTGAAAATTTTTAATCTGTGTGTGTCAAGGGAGATAAACCTTTGGCCTCTCCATGGAGAAAAGGCCCAAGAAAAATCTGAGATCTTACAAACTTGGCTGGGGAAATTCAGAATAAAATGAGATTTCCCTGTGTTTTATAAAACAGACCCTCCCGTAGCTTTTTCCCCAAAATCAATTTCACTGGTGCTTATGGAAATTTTAATGACAGTTATTCTTGACAAGAAGCCATTGCTTCTGAAATCACTGAGCTCTGTTTTGATTTTTGACTTGAGATTTTTTTTTTTCCCCAGTGTTATCCCTGTTGTGTACTATTTGGTATTTGAAATTCTGGTTCCAGCCCAACTCCTAATACATGGTATTGCAAAATCACAGGAAAGAATAATTAGTTCTCGACATTTATTATAGCCAAAGAGACTACCTGTTTTCTTTTCTTACTTGGGCACATTCCAGGAATTCTGAAATGCAGCCTTATTTTCAGAATGGGCCAACCTGAAATCAGCTGAAATTGACAAAGGAAATACAAAACAAAACCACATTTGGCTGTTGTTTCCTGCTAACCACAGCCCAACCTCAAATAGCATATCCTCTTTACTTTAACAACTCCAGTCCATTCCCTTTTCTTAGGTAGGCAGTTAAAAAAATAATAATACTGTCATAAATCTTTGAACATGTAGGGTGTATTTCTTTGGTCTTACAAAGAAAGGAGTTACAGGTAAGATTTTCCAGATTCTCTACGTGGAGAAACAGAGTCAGAGAATGATCAAGTGACTTGTTGAAGGTAGGGGACAACAAAAGCTGGCAGACTGGATGACTGTCCTACTTGTTTCAAACAAACTATGCAACTCATGGAAAGTGAAGGGTTAACACAGCACATTCTGATTCCTGCCTGCCTTTGCACAGAAGAGCTAACAATTCATGAAATCATCTGTCCAACTTGAATAATCATTTCAAACATTATTTAAGAACAGGTCATGGTATTTTCAGATAAGTTACCAATAATTTGCCTTAGAATGGTCTTTCTAGAAAAAAGAAAAACTGACTGATTAAAAACAAGCAAGTCATTATAATTTCTGCTAGTTATTTTCAGGGCTCATTATAGCCCTTCCTATCACTGGAAAGACAGTGTAAGTCAAATCGTGGGTAACGTAAAGTCCCAGATATATCTTCCGCTTCATTTTAGGTAATAATTCAAGCCCTCTTTTCTTCAGTTAATGAAGAGCAAAACTGCATGATTTAAGGAACATCTCTCTTAGCCAATCAGTTGTATGGTTAGGGAAAAATAAATCATCGCTATTTATTCTTCTACATTTATTCTTTTGATTATTTTGCTACTTTTAAAAAGATTTTTTTCAAAGGCATTTCTCAAATGCTGTAGTTCAGTATGCCCTTTATAACTGACATAGACCTTGGTGATCATAAAAACTCTTGCATTTCAGCATGCACAGCAGCAGACTGGCACGCAGAGCCACCGCAGAACAATCCCATTTTATTTTCCACTCATTTAGTCACACCAGGACCATCTTGCTTAGTTCAGTGTGGCACTTTTTACGGGAGACATTCACAAATTGGCACATAGCCAGAGGAGTTGCTAAGACAGTAATTCTGGATATTACAATGTATAAAAGATGCTGGCATCTTGTCTTGGAGACGGGACTTGGGTGAAGATGATAAGACATCTTCAAATATTACATGTGAAAGAGGAAATATGTTTACCATCCATATCATGCTTCAGGATGTATTGTCATTTTCATAAATGTTTTCTTACTTGACTTTTTCAACAACCCCATGAGGAATATAGGGTAAACATTATTAGGCTAATGTACAGATGAAGAAAGTTGGTTTAGTAAAGTCACCTGATTTAGTCATGGTTGTGGTAATAGAGGGTGGGAAGAACTTGAAATGGATTCTAAGCCCAGTACTGTTCCAGGGAGAAGACAGAAGAGGTGGACAAAAATCAGGATAGAGGGACTATTTTTAGAATTAAAAGTGGGACTTCTGGCAATTAAAGCTTTCAGCATTTGAAAGAATTTCCTGGCAAATTGAGGATGTGGAGATTTTGATGTAAGTCACTGAAATGGTCAAGAAAAGAGCTCACAATTATCTAACTAAAAAGATTATTAAAGCATTGGTATAAAGGTCAGACTAAATGACCCAGGGTTTATTTCAGCTTGAAATCATCTTTGATTTTGTTACTGACCTTTAAAATATTATAGAACAGTTTGTGATTTCATTGAATAATCTTCATGATATGTCACTCAATTTTTAAAAAGTGTATTATTATAATCTAAGTATATTTCTAGATGATAGATGATTATAGATGGTCTTTTACCCTTCTTTTTGGCATATCTATATGTTCTATGATGAATATGTATAATTTGCAAAAAATGTAAAACAAATTGAAAAGTAAAAGAGGTTATAATTCTTCCTCTACTATACAAAGATATGAGATTTCCATGTGACTAGTTTGCTGAAGACTGACATTGCATCTCCAGTGTTGTAAGGAGAAGATCACATTCTTGATCTTCTTTGTACCTATATTCACATTTTTTCTTTCTAACCTAGGTTGGAAGCCTTTCTCATGCCAGTATTTTTAACCTAGTTCTCTCTTTATTCACCTTAATAGCTTTCTTTGAACATATCCATTTATTGATAAATCCATAAATGTTTGTTTAGTCCTTTTATAACTATAATCATCTTCCTTAGATTATCAGAGCAGTTTAAATTTCAAATTATTAAAATGACTTCGACACACAAAGTTTTAAAATTCTTCCATTTGCTGGTTATTAAAATTTATTCCTCCATCAGATAAAAACCTTTATTTTATAGAAAGCCAGAAAACCTATGTTCGTTCATGTTGTATATTTACATCAAAATCTCACAATGAAGTATGTATTTATGGTTCACCGATACATAGGACTCTGTACTTTCATGATCTATAAATTTCAGCTGTGTACATGTATGCAACAGCATTTATCTTGTTTGTCTCACAATATTTCTGCCCAAAATGTACAAGAATGATTTATAAGAGTTTTATAGCAAAAAATATAGCCCTTAGTGTGTTGCAGAATATACTCCTTGTCCATGAGAGTGCCATCTGTCACGTTTGTGTCACCCCAGTGGAGCAGACAGTACAATCCACAGACAAGCTCGAGAAATTAATAGGAAAGGGAATGACCATGTATTCAGCTGAAGCTCTGTATTTTCCCTGAAGACCCAGGGAGCAGGTGGCCGTGGGTTTTTTGATTCATTAGCCCATGCTTATTAGATGTCAGCAAGGCTTCTGCACTGTACCCTCAGTGCTGAGATACGGATGGGAAGAGGTGAAGAGGGCAAAATCAGAGTGAAGGCAAGAC
>CM052455.1:5807830-5836231 GCA_028533085.1 Varecia variegata
TAGAAATAGTGTTTGAATTAAATGTTTAATGGTGGATGACTGTATTATTGTTCAAAATATTCACTTCTCTGCCTTCGGGACCCATCCCTAAGAGAGGATAGGATATACCTTCTCCCCTGATTGAGTCTTGGCAATTTGGCTTACTCTGTTCATTAGAATATGTCCAAAAGTTACGTGTGTGCTTCACAAACAAAGCTTTAAGAGCTATCGCATGGTCCATCATTTCCCCCTCTTTTTTTTCTTCCAGGAGACCAGCAAGGTCCTTGGGTCCCTCAGATGGCACGAAGCAGAGTCACATGACCTGTCAGGAGGGTGAGAGAGAAACCCTAGCTGTCATGAGCCACAGGGACTTTGGATTATTTCTTGACCGTAACATAATGTCATCTAAACTGACGGAAGTTATACACTTCTAAAGTCACTTGTTGGAGAACAGAACTCTTTTGCATAGATAACTTCAAGATATTTGTTAATAGATAAATGTCCACTTATCTTAGTCACACTGAATATTATACTATTGTGCATGCTACGTGATCAAAGTCCCATCCAAAAAACAAACAAAAAATGTTTCAGGTTTGTCACCTAATTCTCCCTTTCATGCCCAGCCTTTCTTCACCCCAGTGTCACGTTCTTTCTCTATAAAGTTCACATGCACCCAGGGACCACTTGGTGACTGTTGCTGAAGCTCATTTCACAGGAGGTGGCCACAGAGGACACACTGGATTGATGAGCACAGAGGTGTGGGACCGTGGTAAGAGCCCAGGCATGTCTTGTTTCACCCCTTTCCTTCTTCTTTGGATTCTCCAAATGGACTTATGCCCCCTAGGAATTAGAATAACAAAGGGAGGCTCCCATTCTTGCCAGCCTTCATGGCCTATCAGCCTTCTTCCATAAAGTCTATTTCCACACCTGCAAGATGGGAATACGTCCCAGCTAGCTTTGTTTAACAATTAGCCATAATATGTAAGCAAAGTGTTGAGCAGTGGCACACACTGTTATATGTGTTTACGCCTCCACGTTTTTCCAAATACACTTCCTTCTTCCCGAAGTAGTTTTCCACCTTGAAAATTCATGTCATTCCTTCTAGACTCAGTCCAAGGACACCTTTTCCTTCGCCTTTCCCTGTTTGCAGTGGGTCAGGCATTTCCTCCTTTCTACAATCCTCATTACAGGAAGCCTCTCCTCATCTCATTATTCTTAGTGAACATGATCTAGTGCCCCACTTGATTGGCAGCTCTCTCCGGAAAGCCAGGTTGGCATCACAATGGGAGACGGACTAGCTGTGCAATTAAGACAGAGGATTCCAGAGTCAGACAGCCCAGGTTCAAAGGCCAACTCCATCAGTGTCTCCTCACCTCTCTCTGTCTCAAATTTCCTCCTTTGTAAAATAGAGATATTAATAACCCTTCTTTTTATGAATCTTTGAACAGGGCATTTTTGAATGGTACCACTGTGGCATCTAGCATAGTTTTTGGTAGTAGATGTGTAAATAGTCTTTGTTAAATGAATAAAAGGTTGGTGGTGCTGTTTTAGTAAGAAGCACTACTCCTGTCTGTATTCTGATATATTGCATTTAACAGACGTGTTCCCTGATGCCACAGAACATCCACGGATTGCATCTCAGTTTCTGGAGGAGCAGAAAGAATTTAAATGCTATGGAGAAATTATTTTCACCATTTGTGCTGTTAAATAATAGGAAGTATTAATTTTTAATTCATTTCTGCTAACAAATGGTAATACACCATGCCATTATTTCTTAAACTCTGGTCCAGGTTATTTACAAAGTAGGTCAGGTCACCGCTCTGCAGCCCAGAGCCAGAGTTAAAATAAAACCATCCTCTCGCTGCAGCTTCTGTTCTCCCCCGCACACATTCCTGCTGTCTGGAAGGACCCAACGCAAACGTTCCTGATATATTTGGAAGGGAACAAAAGTTAGTACGGAACAGCACTTGACCTCTGTCTTGTATTAATGTGAATCTTGGGCCGCCCTGCACGAACTTCCGAAAGTGACATGTCTCCCAGTGGGATCAGTGACAGGGGGACAGCTGGCCAGCCTCAGAGTGAGCCCGGCCCCATAAGGACTGCAGGGCTGTCCTGTTAGAAGAGCTACGGTGAGAGGCTCCTCCCCAGCTGGTGCCTTTGTAGGGACTTTCTCATCAAGAGTGGCTACATAGCTGGGGTCACGAAGTCACAGATCTGTGGGGATTTGCTATCAATAGGGTTATGTCCTGCTAGTCTCATGACTCCAGAAAGTCATGCATATTGAAGACATGCACGCAGCTCACCCTAAGAAAATATCGATTAAACTTCTGTACCCAAATGTCAGCATATTAGGAGTTAACGAAGTGAACTAAATTGATAGGTAACATTGATCGGGCAGCAGAATCGGACCTTGGGTGGGTAAAGAAATCAAAGCCCGTGGAAGTGCCCTGTGTCCTTGTGTATAGCTCTGAAGTCAGTCTTTTTTTTTTTTCTTGGTTTCATATTATCAAGAAGATTCTTCAATATTTATTCATTTATTTTTCTAGTTATTTATGTATCTAGGCACGTGTCTGTGTATGCATTTATTACTGGCAATCACCCTTCGAGGTGATTAACAGAGTTAAGCTTAGTGTGACACCCTAAGGTCTTCAGTTACATCACATCATAAGCCTAAACGCCTTGATCCTCTGCAATCCTGAATGATGTACCACTCCTTACCTCCTTTAACCAGAAGAAAACAGTCTAGATATTTTCCAAGCCCCAGCTCATTTCCATGGGGACTTTCCTATAAATTCCAGGCCTTAGTGATCTCTTTTCAATATGTCCTATCTTTTGGTGTTACCTCACTTTTAAATAGTTGCCATTATATAAGCCTAATATGAGTATCCACTCTGCCTGTCTTATTAGCCCAGTGTGCCATGATCTCACGTGCCAAGAGGAGTCTCTAAGATGCAAATTAAGAAGTTACTCCCCACGTACTACAATCTATCAGCTGCCGGCCGATGCCGACTTCCAGCAGCACAGAAACAGTTCCAGAGATGGGGTGCACACCGCAGCTTTCTTTGGCCCATCTTACTTTTTCCAGCATATTAGTTTCCTAGCACGGCCACAAAAAAATACGTACCACAAACTGGATGGCTTCAAACAACAGAAATTTATCCACTCACAGTTCCAGAGGCTAGAAGCCCAAAATCCTTCCTCGCCTCTTCCTGGCTGCTGGTGGTGGCTGCCAGTCCTTGGTTTTCCTTGGTTTGCAGCTGCTGCACTGCAGTGTCTGTCTCTGTGGTCACACGGCCTTCTCCTCTCTGTGTGTTTCTGTTGTCTCCTCTTCTCATAAGGACAGCAGTCATTTTAGATTAGGGTTCACTCTAATGACCCCGTCTTAACTTGATTACATCTGCAAAGATCCTATTTCCAAATAAGTTCAAACATTCATAGAAACCACGGGTTAGAACCTCAACATGTCTTTTGAGGGGAACATAATTTAACATATAACCCCCAGTAACTTCTGTTCCGTCGCCATATCTCCCTGGCTTTCTCCAAAGCCTTTTCCAATGCGCTCCCATCACTCACTCATATCTGATCCCATACCTTCAGCTTCCTTTCTTTTTTTTCTTCAGAGACAGGGTCTTGCTGTGTTGTCCAGGCTGGTCTCAAACTCCTGGCCTCAAGCAATCCTCCTGCCTTGGCCTCCCAAAGTGCTGGGATTACAAATGTGAGCCACTGTGCCCAGCCCCGTACCTTAATCTTTGAATCACACAGGAACCTCAAATCCATTAGCTGTCTCTTTACCTTGTGCAATTCTAATATGAGGCTCCTTAAACAATGTCTGGAAGGTTTGCCAACCCTATGTAAATTGTAATATGTATCTTTAACATCCTAAGAGTTTTATTTAGTTTGTAGTGCATATCATCAACATTCTAACTGAGGGCTGGAGGTGCCCCATGAGAGCATCTGACTTTGAAATTCAGTGGGCGTCTTCTTCATTGTGACTGTTCTTACATCATATGCCCCACAGGATACTTTGTAAAAGAAATACATTTCAAATCTTGAGTCCATCAACTGAAAAAACAGAATCAAACTTTTTATTTTAGTCCCTATGTCATATATACCTGGACTCAATGTCTATTAAACCTTTGTTCTATGGGAAAATTACTGACTAATAGCTCACTGCATCTTCACTTGAACGGGGATAGATTAAGAGAAAGAACTAACATCCCTTTAAGAGTCTGTTGAGTTCTATGCACTTTCAATAGGTTAGCTCATTTAAGTCTCACAACAACATTTGAAGCATTTTAACTTAGATATGATTTTTCTCATTTTGCAGGGATGCTCAATCTGTATGAACTTTTTAGTATTCCCTTTTCTGTCTGCTCATTTTTTTCCTTTATGGAGATCATTCTATTTACAGATTTTCCATATTGCTTTTTATTTAATATTATATCTGCACATTTTAATGAAATAACATTATTTATAAATTATTTAATGACAGCATAGCTTTCCAGATTATGGATACATTTAACCAACCCTTCTTATTAGATATTCAAATTATTGTCGGAGATTTACTATTATAACCAAAGTTGTAAAAAAATTTACTATGTAAAAATGTCTGTATATTCTGGACAATTTTAAAGATAAGTTATGAGAGGTGTCCCTAGACTTTTATACATTCAACTTTTCAGCTGAATCTCTGCAGCAGCTCTTTATATGGTAACATTAACCCTTTGCCACCTTTATCATGTTTTCCCAGTATATTGCTTCTCTATAAATTTACCTATGCTGTCTTGGAAACACAGCATTCAGGTTTTCAAGTGTATCTTGTCAATATATCAATATTTTTCGTTTTTATTTCTTTCACTGTTTTACAATTTGTATTCCATTTCTCATCCAGGGATGAAGTCAATTTTGGCCTATATTTTCTTCCATTTGTTGTTTTAATTGTGAAATTTAACATTTTAAAATTTAATAAAAGTAATTTATCATCATAAAGTAAATTTTAAGTAATATTAAGTAAATACGGAGTGAATTGAGTTTAATTTAGGTTGAAATGTATTTTGTTACACAGTATAAGGTGATGGTGTTGTATAGTGAATAATACTTCACTATTTATACTAGATTAGATTTTTGTATAGATGTTAGACTATATGTAGATTATTATATATAGATTACTATATACATATATACATATATATGTATAGATTTGATTTCCTTGCTCTAATCAACCCTTTTCTATCAAAATACTGGTCCTGATTGTACTGGCTGTGAGGACTTTCTCAATAACATTGACATTAGTAAGCAGTTTTGGTTGTTTTTCTCCTGAGTGAATGACTCATTACCACTAAATAGTGTTTCTTCCATTAAGTATAGAGTGAGCTCTTGGTTTCATATAAATAGATATTTGTGAATTATGATAGGGAAACGTTCTGTTCTTTGGGGGTCAGAGAATATTATGAAGATCGAGTCCGTGTGCTCTCTTTTCTCACCCTCATTCCATAAAAGTCACCTATGCTTTAGGGGAGGGTTGCAAAAACAGGAAGAGGAGAGAAGGAATGTATTCAGTGCTCAGCTTTTGAGTTTCAAAATAGACTTTCATTTATTTTCCAAACCAGGACACTTTTGATGAAAAGTGGTGAAAGGAGGCACCACTAATACTCATGCTGGGACAACAGGCGTGAACTTGAACTGAGAGACAGTCGACCTAGCCACAAATAACAGAGTTGGAATGATGCATGAACATGGAAGAGGACGTTTCTTTTTGCTAACCAAGAGAAAAAAATTATCCAGCTGGCGAGAGACAGGATAGTCAAGGAGAGCAATGAAGTTAAGAATTGTTCGGTATCCCTCAGAACAAGCCCTGGGCAGATACCCCAGTCGAACCTGTGATTACTCCTGGGTGGAATTTAGGGAAGCAAACAACGTCCTGGAGTTACTCTTATCCTGTTAATTTAAAACTGATGTGGGTGAGGGTAAGCACAGTTGTGGGAGGCTTTGGAAGGTTTTCGAGGGCCATGCCCAGCCCTGGCATGGAATGCCAGGAGATCTGGTGAAGCCTCTTGGCTGGGTACCAGGAGGATGAGGTAGCAGATGCTGGTATGGACAGACACCCGGAATGAGCAGGAATAACTCACTCCAGGCACTGACAGCAGAGGGAGAATAACACCCAAGGACCATGGAGTGAGGGTGTGTGTAACAGGCTCACACTCTGTATTTGGAAGATCATTTTGACAACTTTGCAGAGAGTGTATTAGGAAAGGGATGTGTATGGCATCTACAACTACCCAGTCAGCCAAAGTGGAAATCTTTAAGTCATTCTTGCCCTGTCCCTCTCCCTCAGGCCAGCTTCCTCTCTAGCTGATGACCAAGTCCTATTGGGATCCTCTCAGGTCTTCTTCTGATCTCTAGCCCCACAGCCATTACTTTAGCTCAGATTTCTCAAAAAAAATCTCATGCACTTTTAAAATGACTTTCTTTCTACCACTCCTGTCCCCATTTCAGTAGTTCTTAATCTTTTGGTAGACTGAGGACCCCTTTGAGAGTCTTGTAAAATGTCTGTCCAATATGGTAGCCACCGGCCACATGTGGCTGTAGAGCACTTGAATTGTGGTAAGTCCAAATTGAGATGTGCTGTAAGATGCACAGCTAATTTCAAAGACTTCATAGGGGGGAAAAAAAGAATGTAAACTAAATCATTATTTTTAAACTATTGATTATATGTTGAAATGATGTGAAATGATATTTTGGATATATGGGGTTAAAGAAATTATTGAATGTTAAAATTCATTTCATCCGTTTCCTTTTGTTTTTTAAGTGACTACTAAGAAGTTTAAAATTACTTGTGTGGCTCACATTATATTTTTATTGGACAGTGTCAGCGTAGACCCTTCCTTTAGAAAGATGCATATAGTCGCGTATGCAACTGAAATCCACATTTAATTGTCAGTGTCCACGACCTTATTCAGGATTGGTGGAATCTTAGCAAAAACCATAGTTCTAGTCTGTTCTCCAGGAAGCTCTCTGACAGGTCTTCAAAAAACAAATATAAAAATGTCATGGCTGAGGCTTAAAATATTGAATGAGTATCTCGTAGATGGGGTATAAATTTCTGTAATATTACACTCAAGGCTCTTCTCAATGTGACCCTAATTTACTCTGCCGGCCTTCTTTCCTGACACATCCTGACCACACACACATGCACATCTGTTCTCTGGCTCCTCCAGACAGTTTGACCTCCTCTCCGGCAGGTACACACATGGCTTCCGCCCCTTCCTCATCCTCTTCGCTCAGCCTGGGTTTGCCCTCCTTCCAATTTTTCACCTGTCTAAATCCTCCTCCTTCAACAAGGCCCCATTCAAATATCATTTCCTCTGTTAATCCCTTTCTGTCATCGAAGATTGAGTTGGTTCCTCCTCTACGGTCTGTCCCAGCGTGGTTTGCTCACATCAGTACTATGTCAATTTATTTCGTGTTGCAGTTAAGTATACACATAAATGTGGAGATTTCACCTAGAGGCATGCATCTGCCTTCCAGACTGCACTATGATCTCTTCTAGGCAATGACCTTATATATCCCATTTTTGCTTCTCCAGCACCTTGCACGGAAGTTTGTTCAATGAGTAAAAGAAGAAATCCTAGAGGAAGGATGGCACATTAGATTCCTGGTTAAGAAGGGGCTGGGCTGTGTCAACAGAATAGTGGAAATGGAAAAGAGAGGAAAGAAGGGAGATCCACCCCACAGTTTGCATAGAGGAAGGAAGAGAAACGGGGGCCAAAGAGTGCTTTGATGCACGTGGTGGGAGTGGATGGTGGCCCCGGAAGTCGTGCGAACTGGGAAGAGCAGCAGTGATCAAGGTCAAGGTGCAGTGGGGAAAGGTGGGTGTGGAGTTCAGCTGGGTCTCAGGTGACAGCAGGGTACACAGGAGAAGGTCCCGGCAGATACAAAACATCTGACTTTAGAGCTTGGGTGACACTCAAAAATTATCTACTTCACAATTGTGCATGAAGCCATGGGAGAAGATGAGTTCAAGGAAGGGAACATGTGGAAAAAAGAAGAGAATCAAGGCTGGTGACTTGGGTAATAATACTTAAGGGTTACAAGGAAAAACTGAACTCAAGAAATGCGATAAAGGCTAAGAAGTCAGAGGCAGAGAATTCTCTAGATGGCACCTAGAACTCTAATTGTAGTGAAGTCTGGGAATTGCAGTTTCTTTCCTTCACCCCTTGCCGTACTGAGCGGGTACCAAATGCCAGTTGACTTTACCCAGTGTTTTGGGATTAAGAGGTTACATTTGAGCCTCGGGAGAGCAGTTTTAGTAAGGTGGTAGGATCTAAAAGCAGGTTGAATAGGTGAGAAACGAAGAGTAAGAAGGAAGAGCAGCAGTAGAAGGAGACTGTCCTTTTGAGAAGATAGCACTTTCTTCTTGAAGGCTCTGTAGAACCTCCTAAGGATTAGGAGCTCAGCCTCTTAATGTTTGACCCACCCTCTCCCATGGCTCAGCACCTCTTCTTCATGTCATTGCAAAACTGCATGACTCCTTATATACAGCAATGATTCTTACAGCTTCTGGAATTTGGGTGCTGGATTGAATAGTGCGGTTATTTCACTGGGGCTGAAAGGCAGAGAAGTAGGTGGTTTTAGAATAGAGATCGAAAATAAAGCAAAAACCCAGTGGGGTGGGGCTGTCCCGAGAGGACGACTTGCTACTGTGTGCTCGCTTCAAATCTCCACCAACTCCTTGTAAAACCTGGGAATGGAATTTTCCAGTTCAGTCCCCACGGCTGCTATCGCAGCAGCCTGGACCACACGTGTGCCTGACTGATGTGGCAGGAGTGTCTATACGTGGCTTATTAATAAACTCTCTCTCTTACAGATCGCCTTAAAGATGCCATATTTCCCTAATTACTCTTGCCTGCTGGACTTTCATTAAAGGTACGAGCAGAATATTTCCAAAATTATTCTGTCACTTTGGTTATAGAGATAATGGAAAGCTTAGTGTGTGTTCCACAGTCTTCTATACAAGTAACTTTCAAAAGCAGCTGCTGCATTCTCCAGACCACATCTGCGCACGGCTGAGGAACAGGATTAGGAGCAGGGAAGCTGCGGCTCCTACTGTGGTGTATGGGGCTTTGAGAACGTCACCCAGGTTTTCATGCAGAGGGAAGACGGACGGTCCAGAGGCCTACCTGTGCTGGCTGAAGAACTCACGCTACTCAGAGATGGTGTAGCTTGAGCCACACCTAGCAGACATCCACAAGGGCCACCCCAAGTGGCTCCTCAGAAGGAGAGTCACACCATTTACCCAAACCCAGCTGCTTCTGATTCTACAGGCAAATTCTCTCTCGTTTCCATGATCCAGTCCACGATCCAGAGAGTCGATAGCCCCCTTTTCTCTGTGCTTCCTTTGACACAGCAGTTAAAATCATAACCCTTAGAGGCAGATACACTTGAGTTCAAATCCTGGATCTAGAATTAACTGTCTCTCTGACTTTCAGCAAGTTGCTTAACTTCTCCAAACCTCAGTTTCTACGTCTGTAAAACCAAAATAATAACCAAATTCATTGGGTCTTGTAGGAATGAAGCAATGGATAAATGCGATTTAGCACTATGCCTGGCATGTGTTACATTTTTAATAATTGCTACCCACTGTCTTTATTGATATTATTATCACTTTGTTGTGTTGTTATTATCTGTTCACTGATGTTTCTTTCCTATCGGGCTATGAGCAACTTTGGAGAGCAGGGGCCATATCTCATTTCTATTAATTTCCCTGAACATCTACCATGATGTCCGGCACATAATAGGTGCTCAATAAATTGGTTGCTGAATGAATAGATCAATGAATCAGCAATTGCTTTGGAGTGTCCCTGCTGGAAAATGTGTTTGGATGCTTTTTGTTTTTTTCAAAAGGGAAAAGTATGCAATGGATTTGGGATAAGGCCAGAGGTTTTTGGGGTTTTTTTGTTTTTGTTTTTTCCCTTGCAGGTCTGGGACACACATCGTCAGCATCCCCAAGAACCTGGAGAGAGGGAATTGGACGGCATCCCTTCCAGATATATAAATATATAGCAAGTGACAGAAAGCCAGCTATTCTCCATTCTTATCCCTGTGTAGTTTTTTTTGCTGACTGTGGGCAACCGTCTCGTCCAATGCCTTGCCTTCTCTCTGCCCAAGGCCCATTTCCCTTATTTTAGCCCCACCACCAAAACAAGAAAACTGCTCCCAAACTCATGACCGTGTGGACATGCCAGCGTGTTGTTAGTTCACATTTTGCCTGAGGTGTTGGAGCCATGTGGATGCACTTGAACAACAGGAAAGCCAAAACGATTCCCAAAGGATTCCAGAAATTACTTTTGGAAGCACATTTTAAAAATTCCCCAACAAATGTGCCTGGCGTAAGAAAAGCCTGCGAGCATGTATGTCCACCTTCAGAGTCACAATCGCTCCTATCCCAAGTGCAGGCTGGTTTGCGGGTTTGCTGTTTCCAAGTGCTGCGTAATATTATCACACATTTCTAAATATTGAAATCCAATTTTCTATCTTAAAAAAAGTCCACACTTTTCTATGGAAGTGTTCCCGTTTTCCTAAATTCCCATGTACTTTTTATCAGGCGAGCTTCCTACATCATTATCTTCAGAAAGGAAAGGTATGTGTGTGCGATGGGAAGATGGTGCTTTTGGTTGAATTACCAAAAGATTTCATGTAGTTGCTGGCACCGGTTCACTAGGCTTCCTTTTACCTGGCACAAAATTCAAGCAAACTGGGGAATAATCGTGATGCCTTCCCTTCCCCTCTGTAAGTTTTGAAAAAGAGCACTCACCATGCATCCTATTGTTGAGAGATTGGAAGCTTCCAAGTTTGAAGTGAGTTTTTATCCACTGTATCTAAGAATAGAGTCTGTGCTGCACGATCGTTTATAGCTGAGACCAGCAGGGAGATTCAAACTGCTGTGAATTTAAAGGCGATTAAACTGTAAATGGCAGTAAAAGGACTAAGTGAGGAAAACCTCCTGGTCTGCTGTCTCCAGAGCCACGAGCACCACTGGGTAATATCACAGGCAAAATCAGGGGATTTTGAGACTCCAAAGTGCCGGGGTCTTTGCAAGATACATATTTATTAAAATATATTATTTTTTCTTTAAATTTCCTTTAGGTACATGAGTTGTCACGTTAGGGACTGGAGGCAATCATTCGGTGGAGAGATTAGTCCATAGTCCTGTGAGAAGCTTAAGGTAAGACAATCTGCCAGCCACATAATGACCCGGTCCTCTGACATAAGGGTCGTGCATATTTTCACTAACCTTTGTGTTTTTGTGAAATCATACAATAGCTCTTTGCTCAGTGAAGGTCTCATGTGTTGCATAAGATCACTGGGGCTTTTTTCCGAACTCCAAAATTCAAAATCTGTACCAAGTTGTTTTAGGATCCAAAATATTATGTAGCAAGGAATGGAATTTGGACTTGCACAAATCATTTTTTAAAATGCCCATAAATGTCCGGTGCAGTATATGGATGCAACAAACGTCAGAAAATTAGTGATGACTTGTAGCCAGAGCACCGGTTTCCTATCCCCATGTCCGGAACAGGGACAGTCCTGGGTGGCCTTTACCCAACATAAGCATGAACTGAAACTCACACCCTCACGATGCCCACAGTCAAGGGTTTGGGGTTTTACTTGAGATGAGGCTAATATGGTCTAATCACAATGTTTCCTTGCAGATACATGCACTTCCTTTATGAATAGAGAAATTCTTCTACAGCTCAAACCTTCTATAGCTCAAGGAAAGTGAAAAATGTCTTTAAGGTGTTTCCCTCAGTTTTTGTTTATATCATTGATGTTATACAAGATAGGGAAATGAAGGCTTTCTCCTGAGTTTTCTGCAAAAATGAAAAGTTTTGCTACCATTTGGAATAAAAAGCATTTTTCTCATTTAGGAAATTTTAACGAAGGTCCCATTGAATATATTAACTGTGTCACTGGACAAGTCACTTCACTGCTCTAGGCCACAGGTTCCTCTTATGCAAAATGACCATTAGGCCAGGTGCAGTGGCATAAACCTGTAATCCCAGCTACTTGGGAGGCTGAAAGGAGAGGATCACTTGAGCCCAGGAGTTTAAGACCAGCCTGGACAACATAGTAAGACCCTGTTTCAAGAAAAGGAGTTTTATATTCAGATCCCAAGAGAGAATGATTTTTCCCTACAACCTGGGACCTAAATGATCATGAGCCAGTTCTAAAACTTTGCTTTTCCAAGAGTGATTTTCAAAACTATTGTAGTGAAAACTGAGTGTGTATATCATTGCGTTTCATTTGTGGCAATGATAACCATGATTTTTGCTATCAATATGCTTAACATTGGAGAATGACAAGAGTCTAGAGGTAACATTTTATCACTTGCAGATTGGAGGCAGGAGTTGTAATTTTCAATTTAGGACTAATTTATTTCACTTACTAATTGATATGTTCCTTCAGCAAATACTTATAAACTATGCATCAAACATTATGTGGGAAACCCAGTATGGACTGGGAAATAGACAAATGAAATAAGTGGCCAATTGAGGATTACAACATAACATTATAATTGATGAAATAGAAATCTCAACAAAACAGTAAAAGAGCACATATTTTGTGCAATGGTTCTTATTTCTGTGCTTAATATGCTTTTCCTGACTACATCATTTAAATTACTTCAACTCATTAAAATGCAGGGATATTGTTAACTCTCTTGTCATCCAGTTCTGCTTATGCTTTATAAGCCAGAGGAGTTATGTTGGATGAAGATTGAATTTCTTGTTGGTGGCAATGGGTTGACATGCAATGTGGTTACACGAAAATGACATCACACGTATATAAATCCCCTCTTGCTGGAAAGAATCTCAATCTCATCCCTATTTTTTTCTCTCCTCTCATTTCTTTTATTTATTTTCCCTCTCTCTGCTTTCACACACACACTTAGTCACACATATGGTGCCTTTCTGGGACACATATCCGTCCCTGTTATTCACTGTCTCACATGCTCCCTGTCCTGTCCACATACTATCACTCATTCTGTTGGAGGCTCTTCCACACTGAATTTCCCACTCTGATGACCTCAAGTTTGTAATTTCCTACAGATGCTCTGTGCCCCGGGGGACACATTCCCTCTCCTTTGAGCTCACAGTCTTTCTCCAACAGTCTCACTCTCAAAGGCACACGCCCACATCTGCAGGCACTCACGCTTTTTGTCGCTTTTGTGGCGGAACCCTCCCATACCTCAGGCGTCTCACTGGTGATCTGGGCAGGGACAGGAGACAGGAAGGGCGGAGGAGATACCCGTAAGTCATCTGTCCTCCACCCACACTTTCTTTGTAATTTGTTTTCTTGAATTTTTTTCCCCCTCATGTTTAGTACCTGTGAACATTTTCATGAATTTCTTTTTTTTCCTTTCTGGTAAACGGAGAACTCGCTGAGTGGTGTGACGTGGCTCTTTCCAAGTGTCACTGTCGTGCTAAGGATAAAGGAAGGAGAGAAGGCATTTTGGGGATCCTCAGAGCAATAGCATTGGAGAGGCAGGAAAACATCTCACTGTACCCAAAGAGAAAGACCTGTCTCATTAAATAGGGACTCTTTTAAAAATTCCTGCCACTGGGGATGTTTTGTTACACTAAAGCACTGTCTTTACAAAATAAAATGGAACTCCAGGAGAGAAAACATTGTTGGGACTCAGAAACTGATACCCCAAAATATGGCTCCTTGACATGCTGAACTGGAGAAGCCTCAAGGTCTCTCTGGTCTTCCCCCATCCCGCCACTGTCTCTCCCAAAACACAGGATGAAGTTGAAGTTCATCTGCCTAAAATCCAGACCCACCAAGAAGAGCAATAGTTTTTTTTTCCCTTCCCTGTAAAATCGTAATGTAACCACACCTGAACAGACCCTTTTCAAGGTGATGTCTGCCTCTCAGGCTCATTCAAATTCCAAAGAGAACTATTTAAAAGAATCTCTATTCCTGGATCCATTCATTTTCCCTAGGAAACTTTTATTGCCCCTCAAAAGAATTCCTCTTCTCCCCACTCCCGTAACCTGCTTTACCTGGGTGGTATATAAGCTTCTGAACCCTACCGGAGGGTGGGTAGTCACCGTGTGATTCTCCCTGTGTGTGTTAATGAATTTGTATGCCTTTTCTCTTATTAATCTGTCTTTTGTGAGCTGATTTTTCAGTGAAATTTCAGAGGGAAAAAAGGAGGTTTTCCCTTGTCCCCTACAACATCCAAAGATTAGAAGTGATTACTGAGTATTGATCTCTATCAGGGGTTGGCAAACCTTTTCTGTAAGGGCCAGATAGTAAATATTTTAGGCTTCGAGGGCAACATATATGGTTTATCTACTCAACTTGGCTATCAGGATGAACATGGCCATAAACGACACATAAGTGAACATGTGTGGCCATGTTTCCATAAAACTTTATAAAAACAAGTAGTGGGCTGGATTTGGACCACAGTCCATAGTTTGCAAACTCCTGATGGATATAAATAACATCATATTTCATTCTATTTTTTTTCTTTCTTTTTGGTTACCTTTTCACTTGAAAATGGTGAGATGAATTTTTCATCAGATTTAGAAGATGTATTTGGTGGTCAGACATAAAAAATCAGCTATATATTTTGAGAAAAAAATTATTCTCTTTTAGTAGTCCGAGAGCCATGCTAAAGAGATAAGGGATCATTTTCTAAAGTATGTAGTGTCTGTATCAGACAACAGGAATAGATAAACAATTTATTCAGCAGTGAGCCTCATTGTGTTTTCATTAGAATCAGGCTGCTACTTCTTATGTAGGTGACTCTGTGGGATACCCCTGGCATGTAAGAGGACAATGTACCATGGGAATGAGCCCCAGGACAGAGGAGTTGGGAGGTTGGCAGTGGGTGGGGCCCTGCTGGGGCGCATGTCTGAGAGGGCACACCTCATGATGCCAGGAGTTGGGGAGCAGAGACAGCAGGAGTTACACAGGCTCTCAGGTGGGCGTGCAAAGAAGGAGGGGAATGAAAAGAAAGGTTGAAGAGCACCTAAGCGTCTAGTTCTGACTCCAACAACTGATGACCCAATTAAGGTTTTTCATTTTTTCTACTCTGGGACAATTTTATCTGAAAGTGTCTGGTTCTTGAGCCAACTAGCTACAGGGTGCAGAGATGGACACTAGAGAGCAAAGGTACTAGAGATACTCAACGTAGCTACTTGCAAATTTGCATGCTATTGCACTCTTTATTAGCTTCCTCAAAATGCTATTTAAGTTTGGCAACCATTTCTGAATGATAGAATACAGTAAAAGCATTACAAAGAATTTGGTAGATATATGCATGATGAAATGTTTACACACTATATTGTAAAATGAAAAAGAAAACCAGATTGCAGAAAAGTCCTTATAGGAAAAGATCACATTTGTATGTGTGTATGTGTATGTGTGTGTGTATACATACATGGACACACATATACATTTGCCTAGAAAAAAGTTCATAGAAATGTTAGGTAGATAGTGAGGGATTCCGGGTCTCCTAGGGACAAAAGTGGGTGCTGCTTTTTGGTGCAATTGCCCTACCTGGGAAGACCTACCCCATCTCGGTCTTGCCCCACCCTAATCTCCCCAGGGACTGCCATACCTGGGGAGGAGGGAACACCTTATGAATTGGCCAATCATAAGTTAGCGGGCCAGCTGCAAAAGAATGCAGAGGACTCTCTAGCCCACAGGCCAAGCAGCATAGGTCCATAGAGTCCGGAAATTGCCCTAGAACAACCTGCATGCGTAGTAATGCAACTCTCAACTGTCCAATCAAAGGGGTTCCATGGTGACGTCTGAACCACGAGGGAGGTCCCAATCCAAACACTGTAAAACAAGATGCAGACCATAACCAGTCCTTTTTTTTTTTGGCCTCTTCTTTTTGTTCTCTTTTCCTGCTGTGACAATGAGTCCGGTCATCATCTGTGGCGTATGTATCATGCTCTGTAAACCTGTATCTTGCTCTTGCCCCATAATCCTATCTTTCTTTCCTCAATAAACCTCATTTTTGTGCTTGCCTGACTTTGGCGTGTCTGGTCATTCTTCGGCCATGGGCGTACCAAGAACTGACTTTTCACACTAAAACCTGACAGAATTACATACAAATTTTGAACAGTGATCATTTCTGGGCAGCCTGAAACCACCAAGGTATTCTATGCTCTCCTTATCATTTTTCTTTCTCTCTCCCTCTCTGTCTCCCTTTATCTATCTCTCTTCTTCTTTCCCTACATGAGCAAATATTAGAGTTACAATTCATAAGCACAATGAGGATTTTTCCATTTGAAATATTTATTAAAAAGCTCACTAGTCATGACTTCAGTCCTAAAAGGAATTATCCATACATAGAGACCAGGGAAGGGAAAGTCTTACTCTTCTTTATTCTACCATGTCTGCTTATCCTCTCCACATGGGTTGTCCGGAGTGCAGCTCACTTCCAATGATAGTGCAAAAATGTGTCCTATCTAGCAAAGGGATAACTTTGCTCCTGCCATTAACATTGTCTATGGATGAACAGTTGACTCGTCACATTAAGGGGAAAAACTAGATTTTTGAAAGCTGTGTCCTGTTCAGTTTTAGGTAAATTACTTCACCTTTCTGAAGCCCTGCTTCCTCATTTCTGTAAGAGGATTAATAATACACACCTTCCAAGTCTATGAGGATTAAAGGATAAAGTATGGAAAACACCTGGCAGCCTGACATATGGTAAATGCTAAAAGAAAAAGAAAAAGTTAACTTCCTTCCTTTTCTTACTTTTTCTTTCTCCTCCAGCAACAGCTTTCCCAAATGAAAAGACAAAGAACTGGGTCGTGCTGTCACAGTCGGGTCCCCTTGCATATCCTCCCCAGACCCCAAGCCATTTGCTTTCTCTCCCTCTCATTCTCTGAGCAGGAAAAGCCCAGACGGCTAGAACATACTGGAGTAGGAAACAGATGGCGATCGCTCTGTGCTTGGAATGGCCAATATCGTTTTATTTCAAAACGAAACTCTAGAAATAACATTTGAAATAATCCAATTACTCTTGATACTATCATGTTCGAAAAGGAAACGTGATTCAGCCAGGTTTTATTTTAAACCAGAAATGTGGCTTGCTGCGTGTAATAGCATTTCCGCCTGGTTCCCCGTTTCCCACTGAATCGCCACCCCCCTGCTCTGCCCTCCTCGGCCCAAAAGACTGCCAGAATTTATATAAAGTCCAGTTTCTTACTATTCATGGAAGATTGCCGTTCCAACGCGTGCATATTTCCTGATTCTCAGTTCTCTGCACATCACTCTCGTATGGTGTGCTTTGCTGTGTCACACCGCCCCATCAGGATGGTGGGACTTTAATTGTAGGCATAGGTATTGATGCTGATTATGTGATTTTTCATATCAAGGGGAAACAGCTTCAACCTTCACATAGCTCAAGCTGAACTTAGGAACTTTTCCTATAATCCTCTCCTCCATATATTTTCTCCTGTGGTGGCTATCACATTGGGTCATATCATCCGGTTATGAAACTGGACATCGTTCCTCCTTTGCTTTTCCCTGTATCCAAATAATCATTTAGTCCTTTCCATTCCTGCTGCCAAGGCCTAACTCAGGACTTATCATCTCTTAGCTGACAATTATAATCAGCTTCCCAACTAGTATCTTTGCTCCTTCTAGCCTTTTGGTCCTTAAAGCCATAATCCATCCATTCTGTCTGGACAATAACAGTCATTCAAAGAGCGAAAAAGAATGAATCACACAGGGTCTGGGCAAAGCGTCTCTAACTTCTGGAAACTGTTAATTTTAAGAGAGGGAGAGAGAAAGAGAGAGAGAGAATAAACGTTTTTTGGTGGCGGAGGTAAGAAGAGGGAGAAACACATGTCTATTGACGTTGATTCAGCAGCACTGGCTGAGTTGGTCCAACAAATAGGTGTTTATTGTTATTGGTCCTAAAGGCTCACGCTCTTGATATTTATGCATTTTTCCAACTTATAGTTATCAAACATAGTCCAAAAATATCCTGAATGAATGGACATGTAAGGGATGACACGCTAGAATTGAGTTGATTGCTATGGGCAGGAAACTGAAAAAGCCATGGAAATAAGAACAACCAAAACAGTCCGGTAGGGTTCCTAAATAAATGATGCTCAGCTCAGGCTGAAAAGGAGTCCCTTCGAGAACACAGCCAGCATCATGCTCTGTGGACAGCAGCTCGGTTAGCCAGCCTTCTTTGACTTTTCTGTTTGTGTGGTTAAAATATGAAATGACTTCATTCATATATATCCATAAGGTGAAGGTTTGAAATGGTTTCCTAAAGGAAGACGCCCTTGCTCAAGGACAAGAGCTTCTCCACTTCCCACGTTTCTCTTTATAGCCTAAGCCTCCTTCCTCCCTAGACTTTCACTTTCCCTCTAGTCTCACTTTCCCTTTCAGGTTTATCTTTAGCTTTCCAATCCCTTCCTTAATAGCTCTTAATCTCATCACTCAACGAAGCTATATCGTAGCAAGATAATAAATGCCTTCAATTTGATACAGGTGAAACTTCCCACATTGGAAGTTTTGCATAAATGTCTCAAAGTGCTTTTTTTTTTTTTCTTTTCTAAACAATCCTAGATTTTTTTGTGGGGGGGTGGAATCTCAGTTCAGGCTGTCAAGCAGTTTCCCCCTTAACTTGAAAACCTCTAGTTATTCTGGAGAAAACAGAATTCATTTATTCCTCTGATTAATTTACATATTCAGTGACCTGGAATTCTTTTATTGGTTTTATCTGATAACCATTAACTCAAGGACATTTTGAAGAATATTTGATAATGGATAATTCTTTTCAATAGATATAAATAGTTGCTTTATATGTGCCTTTTTTTCCTCCCACCATAAAATTTATTTTTAAACACTGTATCTACCGAGGCACTGTTTCCTGTAGGATCTAGGAAAACAAATATGAATAAGGCATGATTTTTGTTTTTACTTATGGAGTATCTCTTTCCTTTTCTTTTTTTTCTTTTTTCCCATGGCCCTTTTACATATACATTTCCCATCATTTGCTCATAAAAGCCACCTGAAAAAAAAGAAAATATCAGAAAAAATATCATTTAAAATTGTTAGTTTTTAAATCTAGTGTGTTTCTGATGCCTGCCTTGCCCCTCAAGCTCATTCCTGTATATTTTCTAGGGATCAGCTTAAAGGTTGCTTTCTCCCTGGCTGAATGCTTATTTCCTATGCTCACAATTCTTACAAGGGTTGGCACTCTCCTCTTCCAGAGAGGAGGGATATTTTCCATTCAATTGCTTTCTGTATTCCTTACTAACTTTCCTCCACAGGAGTAACTCTGCTGGTTGGAAACCTTAGGGAAAGGATGACTGAGAGGGCAGCTCTCCATCTCCTGCTTTCTCTTGTGTTACTGACCACCCAGGGGCTACACCTGTTCTCTATTTCTACTTCCTTCCAGCAACAAGACCAGCACAGGGCACACTAACTGCTTAGCATCCCTGTTTTGGCTCCGTGAGTAAATGTAATTTGTGATGAGCAAGAGTTGGAAGTCATTTTGCCTTTGGGTCTAAGCCACTTTCTCTGAATCGTTCAGCAATAAAGCTGATGTATTGAAACCTATTTGAATTTTGTGTCTCTCAGTGGTTCCCAACACTCTATAGAAGCCTAGATTCTGTTAGATTTCCTGGTTATACACTCTCATTACATCTCACATTTTTCGTGACTCTCCTTCCACTTACTCTATTTCTTCTTCTTCTGCTGTTCCCATGACACGTATGTTGCATCTTTTGTAATTATCCTGCAGTTGTTGGATATTCTGTTCCACCTTTTCCATTTTTTTCCTCTTTGCAGTTGTTTGTGTTTCTGTTTCCGAAGTCTCTATTGACATATTTTCAAGCTGGCTGATTCTTTCCTCAGCTGTGTCCAATCTTCTGATGAGCCCACGAAATGCATTCATCATTTCCATTACAGTTTTTTGATTTGTGGCATTTCTTTTTGATTCTTAGAGTTTCCACCTTTCTGCTTACATTATACCTCTATTCTTACATGCCACCCACTTTTTCCATTAGGGCCTTTAGCATATTAATCATAGCTAGTTTACATTCCCAATTTGTTAATTCCAGAATCTCTCCCATATCTGAATCTGGTCTGATGATTGCTTTGTCTTTTCAGATTCTTTTCTGCCTTTTAGCATGCCTTGTAATTTTTCACTGAAAGCTGCACAGGATATACCTGGTAAAAGGAACAGAGGTAGTGTGAGGTTTTGTGTTTTCCTGGTTAGGAGTTAGCCTGTGTGTATTGTTTCTATTGCTGTGGTATTAGAAGCTAAAATATCTTCTAGTGTCATTGTTTTTGTCTCCCCTGTTGGCTTTGGATTTTTCTAGAGACTCTTTCAATGGAGTTTGAGGCTTGCAGTTATTTTAGCTGTAATCCTCTGGTGGTAAGTTGTGGAGAATGGAGAATATTCTGTTGTCCTAACATTAGGTCTCAGTCTTTTAGTGAGTCTGAGTTACCTATTTTCTTTCCCCCACATGGAAGTCTAGCAGGTATTGGGGTTGGATATTTCTCTTTCTATGTGTTGGTTAGGCTTTGGTCAAAATCTCAGTCAATTATGTTCTGGTTTTCTTTTGGGAGAAGCCTCCTCCCTTTTTGGGGGGTGAGCAGTACATTTTCAGGGAGAACAGAGTCTGGTCATATTTCAAAATAGCTCCTCTTCCTCGTCCCCTGCCAGAAGTGGGAGAGGATTTTTCTCAGATCTTCGCCATGAGAACCTGATGGAGCTCCTGGAGATGAAACTCACAGAAGTGTGGGGGCCTTTAGCAATGGGCCCCCTGGGGTTTTTAACCTTCAACCTAATCTACACTAAGCACCCAGCAACTCATTAATTACAGCTGTAAGTGCTCTTGCCTTACTAGCTCTAGCTGTGGAAATTTTGCTAAAAAGCTGTGATTCTCTGTATCTCCCTGTCTCTCTAGCTTTTAGGGAAACAGTTTACCCTGTTGCCTCAATTCTCTGGTGGATCTAACAAGAGTTGTTGGCTTTCAGTTTGCTCATCTTTCTTTCTTGTTAGGAGGATGGGAGTGATGACTTCTAAGCTTCTTACATTTTAGAACAGAAACTGGAAATTCAAGTTACAGTGCTTAACGTTTTTGTGCTTCACTGTCTTCATCTGCGACATGAGGATAATCATAACAGCTACCTCACAGAATTGATGTGAGGTTTAAATCAATTAGGTGATGCACAGCGATTGGAGCAGAGCCTGGCGTGCAGTAAATTCACGATAAGTATTATTATTAAGAGGCACCAGGGTGGGAACCAGGTCTGTCTTGTTCATCGCTGGTCTCCAGTGCATAGCACATAGTAGGCTATAAATATTTGCTGACCAAATGACCTTGAAGTCTAAATAAAACATTAGTAGCATCTGTCATGTCACACATTTTCTCTAGCTTCTAGAATCATAGTACTGTGCTCAGTTTTACTCTGTATCACAAACAAGTGGGAGTGATGCCATGAGTGAGGAGAGAGGGTATTAGCAAGTTTCTGTATCTATTCATTAGGGACGAGGGACTGACAAGTGACTACAGAGACTCACATTTTGATAGCATTTTTTATTTTTCATGAACCCAATGGCATATATAATACGGGTCTGAATCTCCTGTCAACCCATCGCGTAGGACGATGGCTTCCATCAGCGACTCTGTCAACAATCCCTGTGGGATCTTGGGATAGTCTTTTTAACTTGCTGGGTCCTTTCTATAACCTACAAAACAGAGAACATCATTTCCTTCTTATGTGAATGTCCTGTCAGTATAGAAATTACGAAAATGACAGGGAACACATACAAAATCCCTTATCTAAATGGATTTCAACATATCAGTGAGAGCATTTTATTATATAGGAAATAGGATATTCTCCTCGTTGCAATACCAACCATATAGTTTTTGGCTTTACTCCATCTAGTGGTTAAAATCAGAAGTATTTATTTATTTATTCAGCTTGATTTTTTTAAATTGATAATTAATAGATGTACATCTTTTTGAGGTACATGTGATAGTTTAATACATTCATATAATTTGTAAAGATAAAATCAGTGTAATTTGGGTATCCATCACCTTAAATATTTGTCTTTTCTTTATGCTGGAAATATTCTCTCTTAGCTGTTTTGAAACATTTTATATTTATATATTTTGAAACATATTATAAACGATGGTCACCCTGCGGATCTAACGAACACTAAGTCTCACTTCTTGTATTTAACTGTATATTTGTAACCATTAAACAACCTCTCTAATGGGAAGTATTTAAATTGGGTGTTTCCCTCGTCTCTCCCTGGACCCTGACTTCTGTTCTAGTTTCTTTTAAAATTTAGCTTCTCATAGTTTTATGTTTTCCGGTCTCCTCTACTCTCTGTTTATAATGTCTCAGTCCTCAGGATACCGCACAGATAAGCCTCTCTTAATAAAGCTCAAACAGGTGATATATCTATTCATTCTCCATTTTACCCTTACAACCATTTCCCAACTTGTTTACCTATTTATTATCTCTCTTCCTCCTCTAGATAATGAACATCAAAAGGTAGCCTTTTGAGAACGTTTCATTCAGTCAATGAAGAACAGATTGCCGTTATATTGAAATAGTGAAATTGTTTTTATTAAACATCACAGCTCTGTGCCTAGTTTGGCAGGACAAATAGAAGATGACTGATAAATAAAGATGATTGTTGAATTCAGTTGATTGACTTCTTCCCCTTTACGGTTTGTAAGACTTTTGAGGGCAGCAATGGTACTTTTCACGCCCTCGTATGTAACACTACTTTGGCAAAATGTTATCCATTATAGTGCTTATTTTTATTAAATCCATAGATAGATCATTAGATTATGAAAAATGCCTAGATTTTCTTTTGTCCAGGAAACTAGTAGACTCAATACACATAATTGAAATTATGATATTTTAGGATAAATTATCACAGTGAATTATTATACTATCTACATATAATGAAAGCAACAAATTATAGTGCATGCATAAACAATAGGGATGTTTATATAATACTGTACTTTTTTTGGCAATAAATTTAGTTTATAATATTGTTGGGCCAATCATCCTCTTCTCCTTCTAAAAGGATCATGTTGCCATTTCTACTCTCTTTCAGGATTCAACAAGTATTATACTTATTGGCTATATATATCATACCCACAAAAGTGTCTGTATAAAAAAGGTGTTATTTTGGTCATCACAGGGTCCAAATTTGACCATCAGCATTGTTAGTAGATCCATAAAATGATTTCCTGGAAAAAGCTTTGCCTTGAGCATGTGACTGGAGCAGTTGTAAATTGTGGCTTCACAATAGGTAAGTTTCGACCCTAAGAAAATAACTTCTCTCTTTCCTACCACAATTTCCTTCTCCTTCTCTCTTAGGCTTATAGAGAGGAGTATGCACATGAAAGGATACCAGGTATGTTGCCTGGCTTGTAGTAAGTACTCAGTAAGTATTATTTTCCTATTAACAAACTATTAGGAAAACTTTAAAATAGGAAAATAAGTTATCATTTTCTAAAAGTATCTCCAATAATCAAAAACTAACCAATTTATAAGACTCAAAAAGCAACTCAATCATTGATTGATTTCTTGATGGATTTCTTGCCTGTAGCCATGGTTATTATCTGGTTTGGTCTTTTTCCTCAAAATTTGTTTCTGGCAACACGCATTAGCCTAACACCTTCACCTTAAGACAAATAATTAGAGTACGAGATAACGAACTGTCAACACCTGTGTTCTCGTACCAAGTGGAATCTGTTCTGAGCCCATCAAATGCACGTGGAGCAATGGCTTGATCTGCAAACTGAAAAATCCACTTGATTTTTAAAAATAGCTCTTTGTGATGTGACCAGTTATTCCGAACAGCCTGCAGATGTCAGATGTGTGGTCCAAGCTCCAGTCAAATGAAGTGAGTAATTTTCAGTCACTTGTCCTCTGGTTGAGCCAAGGAGATAGTAAATATTTATAGGTTTATCCCAGGATGCTGGCTAAGAGAGTGCCTTAACTTCCTTTTAGAACAAATAAACAGTGATCTCCTGCAGTATCTAAACCTGTCCAGTGTTTCTCAGCCAGCTTCTCTCTTTCCTCTTCACAGTGATTATATACCACTCATTTCTAACCACATTTTGAGTGTCCTGCTGTTAACTTATAACAAGTATTCTAGAGAAGACAAGAGTTGTTTTCCTTTTCTTTTGACCACATGTTTAGATTACATGAGCCATTGTGTTTATACCATTTTTTGCTCTCTAATTTGCTTATTTTATCTCAATAGGCCACCACAATGTTTGCTTTTGTTCATTAAGCTTTTTGAATGTCATGCAAAACTTTACAACAGAAAAGAATTTAAACAGTAGAATATATAAACCAATCAATTAATTTCATCTGAAATCAAATGTCTAACTTTCAAAAGATGTGACGTTGAGAGACAATGGTTTATATGAAATTCTGAGAACTCACAAAGAGTTTAATTTCCTGTTTAAATACTTTATTATGTTAATAAAATCATATCTGTTGCAAGGATATTCTAACCAAATGTCTTATTTATTTTTTTCAAGTTTATATGTGAGTCTTCAAAACTAGTCCTACGATATTACAGCTGGGAGTGATCTTAGAATTCATCCATCTAGTCCAAGCTTCTTATTTTACAAATAAGGAAACTAAGGTTCTAGGAGGTTAGTAAGGGACCTATCCTGGACTCAGAGATTGTTAGCAATCGTGTGGTATGCTTTTCCAAGATGAGCCTCCTAGCTTTCCTGGTAACATTTAGATCTTTGTTTCATGAGCAATGGGTTCATCATTTCAAAATAATGGGGAATAGGGAGAAAATTTGCTATCAAAATATTTTAAAAAGTAAAAAAAACCCTAAAGCATGATTTTTACCCTACTTTTGGCCATAAATCCCTTTGAGATTCTCTTGAAAACTCTAGACCTTCTTGATAAACTACCCCCCAACACACACACACACAGAAATTCACAACCAATTTTATGGAATCCATAGACTCCTGAAACGTTAATTCTAGATTCTTTTAAGTGTTGATTAACAAATGTTTATCAGAACAATGGTTGTCTAATTATATTTCTATACTTGAATCAATTTAGACATTCAATGTCATTTGAAGTAACGTGATGGTTATTCAATACATAATTGTTATATCGCTATGAAGAATATTGCAGTTACAAAGTAAAATAGCTGACTTAAGAGTAAAACTGATATTAATACATTCTGTCAAATATTGGTTTTGATTCCTATGATCTCACTGCTGGGAATAATGCAACTATTTCCTATCAATTTCAATTCACTCAAGTAAACAGGTTTTGTTTGACATGATAAAATGCTTTATATATAATACAGAATATAGATTCTAGAGATTCCCCAACATACATTTAAGAGATAAGAATAGCCAATGCTGTTAATCGACAGTTAGATATAGGAGAGCAACTGTGTATTATCGCAATGTGTGTTATCTGATCTTCAATGGCTAAAATGAAACTGTTGCCAGGTTGTGAAGAGACATTTTGGGGGGTGGGAGGTTTGGTCTGAATCTTTCATAGTGAGGCTTCTTCTATCAAGTTTGCATCAATCAGAGATTCATACTTCAGATCTCAGCTGCAGTACTGTCAGGGCCACAAGGAAAATGTTTTCATGAGGGAAGGTGTTCATACTTATAAGAAGGGAAGTGTTAGGTTAAGAGGACCTCAGTTAGCAGCTTCTAATCCAGCCTCTCCTGATGGTTGTCCCATCAAGACAGCAAAGAAGCGAGGAAAGTCAGCATCTAAGAAAATTAATATCTGGATGGAATTTCTACCACCTTCAATTAATTGAAAAATGCCTAAACTAACGAATGCAGATGCTAGAGTTATTCCACCAAAACAGAGCAAGACTGATCGCCTGAAATTAGGTGGGAAAACATTTCATCTCTCTCTCTTTTTAAAAAAACTATTAATAATTATTTTTTAAAAAATCAACACATTGTAATTGCATGTATTTATGGGGTATAATTTGATGTTTTGATACATATGCTCATTGTATAATGATCAAACCAGGGTATTTAGTGTGTCCATCACCTTATGCATTTATCATGGCTTGGTGGTGAGAACATTTTGTAATATACTATCTTCTCTTAGTTCCTCTCTTCCTACACCCAACCAGACACTACTTTGCAGAAGAGAAGCAGGCAGGAAGAGGAAGGCAGGGGAAGCATTTGTGCATTGTTGTCTTAGAGGAGAAGGTCACACAGGCAAAGGACAAGATGAGGATGAAGGAAAAGGTGGATGGATGTTATGTGTTGAGAATTATGACTGGCAAGTACTTAGTCTTCTCTCAGTTCACCAGGCAGCATCATAGAAGATCCAGGGGCATGCCAACTGAGTGACACTAGGTGAAGGAAAGTTTTCCAGACTTTGGAATTGGTTGAGGCGTTTTCTTTCACATCAAACCACCTTTCCTTGATAAATAGGAAGAGTGGATTCAGCCAGGGTCAACGTGAATAGAATGACCCAAGAGTAATCTAGGCAAGCCGTTGATTTTGGAGTGGTGAGATCTTTTGTCATGCTAGGTAGGGTGAGGGGGGAAAAAAAGGGGTGATATGTGATAAAATCCTACAGGGCTAGGGACCAGAATGATCAGCATCTTATGGAATTTGAACAAGAGCAGACTTCTGAACATGCCTTACTCCAGATCCAGGCAAAGTTTTTGGGAAACTGCTGCACAGTTTGGCAGGATGTAAGAAGATACAACCTGTATGTAACAGAAGCAGAAAGCCATAAGGAGAGAGGGATTTGAAACGAACAGATGCAGGATAAGATTAAAAAGGAGAGTAGGAGGCAGAAGTGAGGGAGACAAGAAACTAAAGACCCAACAGTGGATTAAAATTCATACTGCAGATGGAAAGGTAGAAATGAGACTCCAGGAAAACAAATCCTGTGATATGGAGGGCAAGCTTTTCCCCTTTCAAGAGGCAGAGAAAAATATTATAAAAATGTATGAAAATGAAGGGAGGGGAGATGACGTGAGGCAGAGGACAGAGAACTTGGAATTTTGAGCATCCTTGAGGAAAATTGCCTTTAAATTATAAGCAACACTCAAAATGTATTTGAGGATTGAAAATCTGTATATGTAGACTGAAAGACTGACAACATTTCTAGGGAAAAAAATACATGATAAGAAAAACACACCACATACGGAAATAACATTCATCGGAAATCAAGCAGGTGGGAGTGGGGAGGAGAGGATGGGTTAATTCACACCTAACGGATACAATGTACATTATCTGGGGGATGGCCATGATAACAAAGCAATTTATGTAACCAAATTATTTGTACCCCTGCAATATTCTGAAATTAAAAAAAAAAACACTAGATAAATTCAGGCAAATTGTTTGAAAATAATAAGATAGAGAAAAAAATTACAAATATGCAGAGAGACTGAAATGTTTACTTTGAAAAGTACTGTACATGTCTCAGACTGACCTTAAATGTTTTCATGCAATGGAAAAACTTATAAATATTTAATTAAAAAATTCTGTGATTTATGATTTCATTACAAAACAAATTGACTTTTATGTGAGAGGAAACCAGAAAAATTAATACATTCTCAAATGTAGTATCAGTATATACAAACAAACAAAAATCCAAGAATACTTGAAAAAAAAGAAGTCAAAACATACAAAAATCGCGGCTTGAAAGATTTTGAAGTGAGTGTTGAAAATGGTTGTCTAAATAATTATTTTATACTTAGTGACAAAAGTATATATTATACTTTTCAAAAATATGTCAGAAGTATATCATAAGTAAATATATCTAAGCACATATAAATAGTGCATATCATAAATATTTTTGAAAGATAAACTACTTTGTTAAAATAATTTTTAAAATAATCTGCTTTCAGTGTCTCCAAAATTATTATGAATAGAATCCATGGACAAGACAAATACAATAAAATAGTTTTTGTCACAAAAGACACACACGCAAAGGAAAGAGCAGAAAACCATAAAAAACAGAAAATGTTAAATTGCATATTAATGTGTTTGTGATAGGCTATTAAGCGTAAACATTAGGGCACAAATCTATATACACACTATGAACTTAATTGCATTTTAAAATTATATACAAACATAGATACCTGAGTATGTGCACCCATACTTAGATGATGAAATTGCAGGTTACTTTTAGTTTCATTATAGTTTTCTATGTATTTTCAACAATAAACATGTATTGTTTTTATGTCCAGAAAAAAGAAAAAAGCTTTTAAGAAAACCGATACAGAAGAATATTAAGGAATTGATTGAAGTAAAGAAACTTGATCTTCAGCCTCAGGTCAGCCCTTTGCAGAGTCTAAAGATCAAGGTTAGAAAGCTTTGTCTTATATTTGACATTTTATCCTTTATTGAAGGTTGTGTTGCCCAC